>BOLG01000400.1:0-260936 GCA_016861445.1 Oryzias woworae
CACACATTGTCACTTTTGCTCAACATTAATAATTTCGCGCAAGAAATCAAATTTTGACATCCAAATCGTAAAAACTAAGGCTAAAAAGACAACATTTAGCTTTTTAAACTTTTTAGGCTGAGAAATGATTCCTGCAACAACTTTGACTGAAAAGCACACATTGTCACTTTTTGTTCAACATTAAGTTTTTCGCACAAATCAAATTTTGACATCCAAATCGTAAAAACTAAGGCTAAAAGACAGACATTTAGCTTTTTTAACTTTTTAGGCTGAGAACATGATTTTTGCTAACAAATTGACTGAAAAGCACACATTGTCACTTTTTGCTCAACATTAAGCATTTTGCACAAAATCAATTTTGACATCCAATCGTAAAAACTAAGGCTAAAAAAAACAATTAGCTTTTTTAAACTTTTAGGCTGACAAAATGATTCCTTCCTGCCAACACTTTGACTGAAAAGCACACAATTGTCACTTTTGCTCAACATTCAGCATTTCGCGCAAGAAAGTCAAATTTGACATCCAAATCGTAAGAACTAAGGCTAACAAAGACAGACTTTCAGCTTTTTTCAAAGCTTTTAGGCTGAGAATAATGAATTTTGCTAACAAATTGACTGACAGAGCACACAATTGTCAGACTTTTGCTCAACATTCCATCATTCGCGCAAGACATCAAATTTTGACATATGCCAAAATCGTAAAAAAAACTAAGGCTAAAAAGAGCCAAACATTCAGCCTTTTTAAGCGTTTTTAGGCTGGAAACATGATTTTGCTACGACGAACATTGACTGAAAAGCACACATTGTCACTTTTGCTCATTATTAAGCATTTTGCACAAGAATCCAATTTTGACATCCAAATCGTAAAACTAAGGCTAAAAGACAGACATTTAGCTTTTTTCAAGCTTTAGGCGGAGCAAAATGATTCTGGCCTAACAAATTGACTGAAAGGCATCACACATTGTCACTGTTGGATCAACATTTCATCATTTCGCGCAGAAATCAAATTTTGACATCCAAATCATTAAAAACCTAAGGCTAAAAAGACAGACATTTCAGGTTTTTAAAAGGCTTTTTAGGACTGAGAACATGATTTTTGCTAACAACATTGACTAGAAAAGCACACATTGTCACTTTTGCTCAATTATTAAGCATTTTGGTCACAAGAATCAAATTTTGACATCCAAATCGTAAAACTAAGGCTAAAAGACAGACATTAGATTTTGTAAGCTTGGTTTAGGACTGAGAAATGATTTTTGCTAACAAAATTGTGACCTGAAAGCACTACATATGTCACTATTTGCTCAACATTAATGGCCATTTCGCAGCAAGAAATCACACATTTTGAACATCCAAAATCGTAAAAAACTAAGGAATAAAAAGATCAACGAATTACTAGGTTTTAATGCTTTTTAGAGGCTGAGAACATGATTCCTGCTAACAAAATTGACTGAAAATGCACACATTGTCACTTTTGCTAAACAGTCATCATTTGCGTGGCCAAGAACTCAAATTTTGACATCCAAATCGTAAAAACTAAGGCTAAAAGACAAACATTCAGCTTTTTTAAGCTTTTTAGGCTGAGAACATGATTTTTGCTAACACATTGACTGAAAAGCACACAGTGTCACTTTTGCTCATTATTAAGCATTTTGCACAAGAATCAAATTTTGACATCCAAAATCGTAAAAACTAAGTGCTAAAAAGACAGACATTTAGCTTTTTTAAGCTTTTTAGGCTGTTAACATGATTTTTGCTAACAAAAGTTGACTGAAAAGCACAAATTGTCACTTTTGCTCACCATTCAGTACATTCGCAGCAAGAAATCAAATTTTGACATCCAAATCGTAAAAACTAAGGCTAAAAAGACAGAACATTCAGCTTTTTTAAGCTTTTTAGGCTGAGAACATGATTTTTGCTAACAACATTGACTGAAAAGCACACATTGTCACTTGTGCTCAATATTAAGCATTTTGCACAAGAATCAAATTTGACATCCAAAATCGTAAAAAACTAATGCTAAAAAGACAGACCTATTCAGCTTTTTTAAGCTTTTTAGGCTGTAGAACATGATTTTGGCTAACAAAATTGACTGAAAAGCACACATTGTCACTTTTGCTCAACATTAAGCATTTGCACAAGAATCAAATTTTGACATCCAAATCGTAAAAACTAAGGCTAAAAAAACAATTAGCTTTTTTAAACTTTTTAGGCTGAGAACATGATTTTTGCTAACAACTTTGACTGAAAGCACACATTGTCACTTTTGTCAACATTAAGTATTTCGCACAAGAAATCAATTTTGACATCCAAATCGTAAAAACTAAGGCTAAAAAGACAACATTTAGCTTTTTTAAGCTTTTTAGGCTGAGAACATGATTTTTGCTAACAAATTGACTGAAAAGCACACATTGTCACTTTTGCTCAACATTAAGCATTTCGCACAAGAAATCAAATTTTGACATCCAAATCGTAAAAACTAAGGCTAAAAAGACAAACATTCAGCTTTTTAAACTTTTTAGTGCTGACAAAATGATTTTTGCCAACAACTTGACTGAAAAGCACACATTGTCACTTTTTCAACATTAAGTAAATCGCACAAAATAATTTGACATCCAAATCGTAAAAACTAATGCTAAAAAGACAGACATTTAGCTTTTTTAAGCTTTTTAATGCTGTTAACATGATTTTTGCTAACAAAATTGACTGAAAAGCACACATTGTCACTTTTGCTCAACATTCATCATTTTCGCGCAAGAAATCAAATTTTGACATCCAAATCGTAAAAACTAAGGCTAAAAAGACAAACATTTCAGCTTTTTAATGCTTTTTAGAGGCTGAGAACATGATTTTTGCTAACAACATTGACTGAAAAGCACACTTGTCACTTTTGCTCATATTAGCATTTTGCACAATGAAATCAAATTTTGACATCCAAATCGTAAAAACTAGGCTAAAAAGACAGACATTTAGCTTTTTAAAGCTTTTTAGGCTGTTAACATGATTTTTGCTAACAAATTGACTGAAAAGCACACATGTCACTTTTGCTCAAATTCAGTCATTCGCGCAAGAAATAAAATTTTGGACATCCACATCGTAAAAACTAAGGCTAAAAAGACAGACATTTTAGCTTTTTTAAGCTTTTTTAGGCTGAGAACATGATTTTTGCTAACAACATTGACTGAAAAGCACACATTGTCACTTTTGCTCAACATTAAGCATTTTTGCACAAGAATCAAATTTTGACATCCAAATCGTAAAAACTAAGGCTAAAAAGACAGACATTTAGCTTTTTTTTAAGCTTTTTAGACTGAGAACATGATTTTGCTAACAAAATTGACTGAAAAGCACACATTGTCACTTTTGCTCAACATTAAGCATTTTGCACAAGAATCAAATTTTGACATCCAAATCGTAAAAACTAAGGCTAAAAAGACAATTAGCTTTTTTAAACTTTTTAGGCTGACAAAATGATTCCTGCCAACAACTTTGACTGAAAAGCACACATTGTCACTTTTGATCAACAATAAGTAAATCGCACAAGAAATCAAACTTTGACATCCACATCGTAAAAACTAAGGCTAAAAAGACAGACATTTAGCTTTTGTAAGCTTTTTAGGCTGAGAACATGATTTTTGCTAACAAAATTGACTGAAAAGCACACATTGTCACTTTTGCTCAACATTCATCATTTCGCGCAAGAAATCAAATTTTGACATCCAAATCGTAAAAACTAAGGCTAAAAAGACAGACATTCAGCTTTTTAAAGCTTTTTAGGCTGAGAACATGATTTTTGCTAACAACATTGACTGAAAAGCACACATTGTCACTTTTGCTCATTATTAAGCATTTCGCACAAGAAATCAAATTTTGACATCCAAATCGTAAAAACTAAGGCTAAAAAGACAGACATTTAGCTTTTTTAAGCTTTTTAGGCTGAGAACATGATTTTGCTAACAAACATTGACTGAAAAGCACACATTGTCACTTTTGCTCAACATTCATCATTTCGCGCAAGAAATCAAATTTTGACATCCAAATCGTAAAAACTAAGGCTAAAAAGACAAACATTCAGCTTTTTTAAGCTTTTTAGGCTGAGAACATGATTTTGCTAACAACATTGACTGAGAAAGCACACATTGTCCACTTTTGCTCAATCATTAAGCATTTTGCACAAGAATCAAATTTGACATCCAAATCGTAAAAACTAATGCTAAAAAGACAGACATTTAGCTTTTTTAAGCTTTTTAGGCTGATTAACATGATTTTGCTAACAAAAATTGACTGAAAAGCACACATTGTCACTTTTGCTCAACATTAAGCATTTGCACAAGAAATCAAATTTTGACATCCAAATCGTAAAAACTAAGGCTAAAAAGACAGACATTAGCTTTTTTAAGCTTTTTAGGCTGAGAACATGATTTTGGCTAACAAACATTGACTGAAAAGCACACATTGTCACTTTTGCTCAACATTAAGCATTTGCCAAGAATCAAATTTTGACATCCAAATCGTAAAAACTAAGGCTAAAAGACAACATTAGCTTTTTTAAAGCTTTTTAGGCTGACAAAATGATTCCTGCCAACAACTTTGACTGAAAAGCACACATTGTCACTTTTGATCAACAATAAGTAAATCGCAGCAAGAAATCAAATTTTTGACATCCAAATCGTAAAAACTAAGGCTAAAAAGACAGACATTTAGCTTTTTTAAGCTTTTTAGGCTGAGAACATGATTTTTGCTAACAACATTGACTGAAAAGCACACATTGTCACTTTTGCTCAACTATTAAGCATTTTGCACAAGAATCAAATTTTGACATCCAAATCGTAAAAACTAAGGCTAAAAAGACAGACATTTAGCTTTTTTAAAAGCTTTTTAGAGCTAGACAAATGATTCTGCCAACAAACTTGACTGAAAAGCACACATTGTCACTTTTGCTCACATTAAGTAAATTCGCAGCAAGAAAATCAAAATTTTGACATCCAAATCGTAAAAACTAAGGCTAAAAAGACAGACATTTAGCTTTTTTAAAGCTTTTAGGCTGAGAACATGATTTTGCTAACAAAATTGACTGAAAAGCACACATTGTCACTTTTGCTCAACATTAAGTAATTTCGCACAAGAAATCAAATTTTGACATCCAAATCGTAAAAAACTAAGGCTAAAAAGACAGACATTTAGCTTTTTAAGCTTTTTAGGCTGAGAACATGATTTTTGCTAACAACATTGACTGAAAAGCACACATTGTCACTTTTGCTCAACATTAAGCATTTTGCACAAGAATCAAATTTTGACATCCAAATCGTAAAAACTAAGGCTAAAAAGACAGAACATTAGCTTTTTAAAGCTTTTTAGGCTGAGAACATGATTTTGCTAACAAAATTGACTGAAAAGCACACATTGTCACTTTTGATCAACATTAAGTAAATTCGCAGCAAGAAATCAAATTTGACATCCAAATCGTAAAAACTAAGGCTAAAAAGACAAACATTCAGCTTTTTAAGCTTTTTAGGCTGAGAACATGATTTTTGCTAACAACATTGACTGAAAAGCACACATTGTCACTTTTGCTCATTATTAAGCATTTTGCACAAGAATCAAATTTTGACATCCAAATCGTAAAAACTAAGGCTAAAAAGACAGACATTTAGCTTTTTTAAGCTTTTTAGGCTGAGAACATGATTTTTGCTAACAAAATTTGACTGAAAAACACATTGTCACTTTTGCTCAACATTCATCATTTTCGCGCAAGAAATCAAATTTTGACATCCAAATCGTAAAAACTAAGGCTAAAAAGACAACATTCAGCTTTTTTAAGCTTTTTAGGCTGACAAAATGATTTTTGCTAACAAACTTTGACTGAAAAGCACACATTGTCACTTTTGCTCAACATAAGCAATCGCACAAGAATCAAATTTGACATCCAAATCGTAAAAACTAAGGCTAAAAAGACAGACATTTAGCTTTTTTAAGCTTTTTAGACTGAAACATGATTTTTGCTAACAAATTGACTGAAAAGCACACATTGTCACTTTTGCTCAACATTAACATTTTGCACAAGAATCAAATTTTGACATCCAAATCGTAAAAACTAAGGCTAAAAAGACAATTAGCTTTTTTTTTAAGCTTTTGGCTGACAACATGATTCTGCTCAACAACTTGACTGAAAAGCACACATTGTCACTTTTGCTCAACATTAGTCATTTCGCACAAGAAATCAAATTTTGACATCCAAATCGTAAAAACTAAGGCTAAAAAGACAGACATTTAGCTTTTTTCAAGCTTTTTAGGCTGAGAACATGATTTTTGCTAACAAAATTGACAGAAGAGCACACATTGTCACTTTTGCTCAACATTCATCATTTCGCGCAAGAAATCAAATTTTGACATCCAAATCGTAAAAAACTAAGGCTAAAAAGACAAACATTCAGCTTTTTAAGCTTTTTAGGCTGAGAACATGATTTTTGCTAACAACATTGACTAAAAGCACACATTGTCACTTTTGCTCATTATTAAGCATTTTGCACAAGAATCAAATTTTGACATCCAAATCGTAAAAACTAAGGCTAAAAGACAGACATTTCGCTTTTTTAAGCTTTTTAGGCTGACAAAATGATTCCTGCCAACAACTTTGACTGAAAAGCACACATTGTCACTTTTGCTCAACATTCATCATTTCGCGCAAGAAATCAAATTTTGACATCCAAATCGTAAAAACTAAGGCTAAAAAGACAAACATTCAGCTTTTTAAACTTTTAGGCTGACAAAATGATTCCTGCCAACAACTTTGACTGAGAAGCACACATTGTCACTTTTGTTCAACAATAAGTAAATCGCACAAGAAATAAAATTTTGACATCCAAATCGTAAAAACTAAGGCTAAAAGACAGACATTTAGCTTTTTTAAGCTTTTAAGGCTGAGAACATGATTTTTGTTAACAAAATTGACTGAAAAGCACACATTGTCACTTTTGCTCAACATTAAGCATTTGCACAAGAAATCAAATTTTGACATCCAAATCGTAAAAACTAAGGCTAAAAAGACAGACATTTAGCTTTTTTAAGCTTTTTAGGACTGAGAACATGATTTTGCTAACAAAATTGACTGAAAAGCACACATTGTCACTTTTGCTCACTATTAAGCATTTTGCACAAGAAATCAAATTTTGACATCCAAATCGTAAAAACTAAGGCTAAAAGACAAGACATTTAGCTTTTTTAAGCTTTTTAGGCTTAGAACATGATTTTTGCTAACAACTTTGACTGAAAAGCACACATTGTCACTTTTGATCAACAATAAGTAAATAGCACAAGAAATCAAATTTTGACATCCAAATCGTAAAAACTAAGGCTAAAAAGACAGACATTTATCTTTTGTAAGCTTTTTAGGCTGAGAACATGATTTTTGCTAACAAAATTGACTGAAAGCACACATTGTCACTTTGCTCAACATAAGCATTTTGCACAAGAATCAAATTTTGACATCCAAATCGTAAAAACTAAGGCTAAAAAGACAGACATTTAGCTTTTTTAAGCTTTTTAGGCTGAGAACATGATTTTTGCTAACAAAATTGACTGAAAAGCACACATTGTCACTTTTGCTCAACATTAGCATTTTGCACAAGAATCAAATTTTGACATCCAAATCGTAAAAACTAAGGCTAAAAAGACAGACATTTAGCTTTTTTAAGCTTTTTAGGCTGAGAACATGATTTTTGCTAACAACATTGACTGAAAAGCACACATTGTCACTTTTGCTCAACATTAAGCATTTGCACAAGAAATCAAATTTTGACATCCAAATCGTAAAAAACTAAGGCTAAAAAGACAGACATTTCAGCTTTTTAAGCTTTTTAGGCTGAGAACATGATTTTGCTAACAAATTGACTGAAAAGCACACATTGTCACTTTTGCTCAACATTCATCATTTCGCGCAAGAAATCAAATTTTGACATCCAAATCGTAAAAACTAAGGCTAAAAAGACAAACATTCAGCTTTTTTAAGCTTTTAGGCTGAGAACATGATTCTTGCTAACAACATTGACTGAAAAGCACACATTGTCACTTTTGCTCATTAGTAAGCATTTCGCACAAGAAATCAAATTTTGACATCCAAATCGTAAAAACTAAGGCTAAAAAGACAGACATTTAGCTTTTTAAGCTTTTAGGCTGAGAACATGATTTTTGCTAACAAAATTGACTGAAAAGCACACATTGTCACTTTTGCTCAACATTCATCATTTCGCGCAAGAAATCAAATTTTGACATCCAAATCGTAAAAACTAAGGCTAAAAAGACAAACATTCAGATTTTTAAGCTTTTTAGGCTGAGAACATGATTTTTGCTAACAACATTGACTGACAAGCACACATTGTCACTTTTGCTCATTATTAAGCATTTTGCACAAGAATCAAATTTTGACATCCAAATCGTAAAAACTAATGCTAAAAAGACAGACATTTAGCTTTTTTAAGCTTTTTAGGCTGTTAACATGATTTTGCTAACAACATTGACTGAAAAGCACACATTGTCACTTTTGCTCAACAATTCATACATTCGCGCAAGAAATCAAATTTTGACATCCAAATCGTAAAAACTAAGGCTAAAAAGACAGACATTTAGCTTTTTTAAGCTTTTAGGACTGAGAACATGATTTTGCTAACAACATTGACTGAAAAGCACACATTGTCACTTTTGCTCAACATTAAGCATTTTGCACAAGAATCAAATTTTGACATCCAAATCGTAAAAACTAAGGCTAAAAAGACAGACATTTAGCTTTTTTAAGCTTTTTAGGCTGTAGAACATGATTTTTGCTAACAAAATTGACTGAAAAGCACACATTGTCACTTTTGCTCAACATTCATCATTTCGCAGCAAGAAATCAAATTTTGACATCCAAATCGTAAAAACTAAGGCTAAAAAGACAAACATTCAGGCTTTTTAAAGCTTTTTAGGCTGAGAACATGATTTTGCTAACAACATTGACTAAAAAGCACACATTGTCACTTTTGCTCATTATTAAGCATTTTGCACAAGAATCAAATTTTGACATCCAAATCGTAAAAACTAATGCTAAAAAGACAGACATTTAGCTTTTTAAGCTTTTTAGGCTGTTAACATGATTTTTGCTAACAAAATTGACTGAAAAGCACACATTGTCACTTTTGCTCAACATTCATCATTTCGCGCAAGAAATCAAATTTTGACATCCAAATCGTAAAAACTAAGGCTAAAAAGACAAACATTCAGCTTTTTAAAGCTTTTTAGGCTGAGAAAATGATTCCTGCCAACAACTTTGACTGAAAAGCACACATTGTCACTTTTGCTCATTAGTAAGCATTTTGCACAAGAATCAAATTTTGACATCCAAATCGTAAAAACTAAGGCTAAAAAGACAGACATTTAGCTTTTTTAAGCTTTTTAGGCTGAGAACATGATTTTTGCTAACAAAATTGACTGAAAAGCACACATTGTCACTTTTGCTCAACATTCATCATTTCGCGCAAGAAATCAAATTTTGACATCCAAATCGTAAAAACTAAGGCTAAAAAGACAAACATTCAGCTTTTTTAAGCTTTTTAGGCTGAGAACATGATTTTTGCTAACAACATTGACTGAAAAGCACACATTGTCACTTTTGCTCATTATTAAGCATTTTGCACAAGAATCAAATTTTGACATCCAAATCGTAAAAACTAAGGCTAAAAAGACAGACATTTAGCTTTTTTAAGCTTTTTAGGCTGTTAACATGATTTTTGCTAACAAAATTGACTGAAAAGCACACATTGTCACTTTTGCTCAACATTCATCATTTCGCGCAAGAAATCAAATTTTGACATCCAAATCGTAAAAACTAAGGCTAAAAAGACAGACATTCAGCTTTTTTAAGCTTTTTAGGCTGAGAACATGATTTTTGCTAACAACATTGACTGAAAAAGCACACATTGTCACTTTTGCTCAACTATTAAGCATTTTGCACAAGAATCAAATTTTGACATCCAAATCGTAAAAACTAAGGCTAAAAAGACAGACATTTAGCTTTTTTAAGCTTTTAGGCTGAGAACATGATTTTGCTAACAAAATTGACTGAAAAGCACACATTGTCACTTTTGCTCAACATTAATCATTTCGCACAAGAAATCAAATTTTGACATCCAAATCGTAAAAACTAAGGCTAAAAAGACAGACATTTAGCTTTTTTAAGCTTTTTCTGAGAACATGATTTTTGCTAACAAAATTGACTGAAAAGCACACATTGTCACTTTTGCTCATTATTAAGCATTTTGCACAAGAATCAAATTTTGACATCCAAATCGTAAAAACTAAGGCTAAAAAGACAGACATTTAGCTTTTTAAAGCTTTTAGGCTGAGAACATGATTTCTGCTAACAAATTGACTGAAAAGCACACATTGTCACTTTTGCTCAACATTAAGTCATTTCGCACAAGAAATCAAATTTGACATCCAAATCGTAAAAACTAAGGCTAAAAAGACAGACATTAGCTTTTTAAGCTTTTTAGGCTGAGAACATGATTTTTGCTAACAAAATTGACTGAAAAGCACACATTGTCACTTTTGCTCAACATTATACATTTCGCAGCAAGAATCAAATTTTGACATCCAAATCGTAAAAACTAAGGCTAAAAAGACAGACATTTAGCTTTTTAAGCTTTTTAGGCTGAGAACATGATTTTTGCTAACAAAATTGACTGAAAAGCACACATTGTCACTTTTGCTCATTATTAAGCATTTTGCACAAGAATCAAATTTTGACATCCAAATCGTAAAAACTAAGGCTAAAAAGACAGACATTTAGCTTTTTAAGCTTTTTAGGCTGATAACATGATTTTTGCTGACAAAATTGACTGAAAAGCACACATTGTCACTTTTGATCAATATTAAGTATATAGCACAAGAAATCAAATTTTGACATCCAAATCGTAAAAACTAAGGCTAAAAAGACAAACATTCAGCTTTTTAAGCTTTTTAGGCTGAGAACATGATTTTTGCTAACAACATTGACTGAAAAGCACACATTGTCACTTTTGCTCATTATTAAGCATTTTGCACAAGAATCAAATTTTGACATCCAAATCGTAAAAACTAAGGCTAAAAAGACAGACATTTAGCTTTTTTAAGCTTTTTCTGAGAACATGATTTTTCTAACAAAATTGACTGAAAAGCACACATTGTCACTTTTGCTCAACATTCATCATTTCGCAGCAAGAAATCAAATTTTGACATCCAAATCGTAAAAACTAAGGCTAAAAAGACAAACATTCAGCTTTTTTAAGCTTTTTAGGCTGTTAACATGATTTTTGCTAACAAAATTGACTGAAAAGCACACATTGTCACTTTTGCTCAACATTCATCATTTCGCGCAAGAAATCAAATTTTGACATCCAAATCGTAAAAACTAAGGCTAAAAAGACAAACATTCAGCTTTTTTAAGCTTTTTAGGCTGAGAACATGATTTTTGCTAACAACATTGACTGAAAAGCACACATTGTCACTTTTGCTCATTATTAAGCATTTTGCACAAGAATCAAATTTTGACATCCAAATCGTAAAAACTAAGGCTAAAAAGACAGACATTCAGGTTTTTAAGCTTTTTAGGCTGAGCAACATGATTTTTGCTAACAAATTGACTGAAAAGCACACATTGTCACTTTTGCTCAACATTCATCATTTCGCGCAAGAAATCAAATTTTGACATCCAAATCGTAAAAACTAAGGCTAAAAAGACAAACATTCAGCTTTTTTAAGCTTTTTAGGCTGAGAACATGATTTTGCTAACAACATTGACTGAAAAGCACACATTGTCACTTTTGCTCATTATTAAGCATTTTGCACAAGAATCAAATTTTGACATCCAAATCGTAAAAACTAAGGCTAAAAAGACAGACATTTAGCTTTTTTAAGCTTTTTAGGCTGAGAACATGATTTTTGCTAACAAAATTGACTGAAAAGCACACATTGTCACTTTTGCTCAACATTCATCATTTCGCGCAAGAAATCAAATTTTGACATCCAAATCGTAAAAACTAAGGCTAAAAAGACAAACATTCAGCTTTTTTAAGCTTTTTAGGCTGAGAACATGATTTTTGCTAACAACATTGACTGAAAAGCACACATTGTCACTTTTGCTCATTATTAAGCATTTTGCACAAGAATCAAATTTTGACATCCAAATCGTAAAAACTAAGGCTAAAAAGACAGACATTTAGCTTTTTTAAAGCTTTTTAGGCTGACAAAATGATTCCTTGCCAACAACTTTGACTGAAAAGCACACATTGTCACTTTTGCTCAACAATTAATCATTTCGCAGCAAGAATCAAATTTGACATCCAAATCGTAAAAACTAAGGCTAAAAAGACAGAACATTTAGCTTTTTAAGCTTTTTAGGCTGAGAACATGATTTTGCTAACAACATTGACTGAAAAGCACACATTGTCACTTTTGCTCAATATTAAGCATTTCGCACAAGAAATCAAATTTTGACATCCAAATCGTAAAAACTAAGGCTAAAAAGACAGACATTTAGCTTTTTAAGCTTTTTAGGCTGAGAACATGATTTTTGCTAACAAAATTGACTGAAAAGCACACATTGTCACTTTTGCTCAACATTAATCATTTCGCACAAGAAATCAAATTTTGACATCCAAATCGTAAAAACTAAGGCTAAAAAGACAACATTAGCTTTTTAAGCTTTTTAGGCTGAGAACATGATTTTGCTAACAACATTGACTGAAAAGCACACATTGTCACTTTTGCTCAACTATTAAGCATTTTGCACAAGAAATCAAATTTTGACATCCAAATCGTAAAAACTAAGGCTAAAAAGACAGACATTTAGCTTTTTTTTAAGCTTTTTAGGCTGAGAACATGATTTTTGCTAACAAAATTGACTGAAAAGCACACATTGTCACTTTTGCTCAACATTCATCATTTCGCGCAAGAAATCAAATTTTGACATCCAAATCGTAAAAACTAAGGCTAAAAAGACAAACATTCAGGTTTTTAAGCTTTTTAGGCTGAGAACATGATTTTTGCTAACAACATTGACTAAAAAGCACACATTGTCACTTTTGCTCATTATTAAGCATTTTGCACAAGAATCAAATTTTGACATCCAAATCGTAAAAACTAAGGCTAAAAAGACAGACATTTAGCTTTTTTAAGCTTTTAGGCTGAGAACATGATTTTGCTAACAAAATTGACTGAAAAGCACACATTGTCACTTTTGCTCAACATTCAATCATTTCGCAGCAAGAAATCAAATTTTGACATCCAAATCGTAAAAACTAAGGCTAAAAAGACAAACATTCAGCTTTTTTAAAGCTTTTTAGGCTGACAAAATGATTCCTGCCAACAACTTTGACTGAAAAGCACACATTGTCACTTTGCTCAACAATAAGTAAATTCGCACAAGAAATCAAATTTTGACATCCAAATCGTAAAAACTAAGGCTAAAAAGACAGACATTTAGCTTTTTAAGCTTTTTAGGCTGAGAACATGATTTTTGCTAACAAAATTGACTGAAAAGCACACATTGTCACTTTTGCTCAACATTCAGCATTTTGCACAAGAATCAAATTTTGACATCCAAATCGTAAAAACTAAGGCTAAAAAGACAGACATTTCAGCTTTTTAGCTTTTTAGGCTGAGAACATGATTTTTGCTAACAACATTGACTGAAAAGCACACATTGTCACTTTTGCTCAATTATTAAGCATTTTGCACAAGAATCAAATTTTGACATCCAAATCGTAAAAACTAAGGCTAAAAAGACAGACATTTAGCTTTTTTAAGCTTTTTAGGCTGAGAACATGATTTTTGCTAACAAAATTGACTGAAAAGCACACATTGTCACTTTTGCTCAACATTCATCATTTCGCGCAAGAAATCAAATTTTGACATCCAAATCGTAAAAACTAAGGCTAAAAAGACAAACATTCAGCTTTTTTAAGCTTTTTAGGCTGAGAACATGATTTTTGCTAACAACATTGACTGAAAAGCACACATTGTCACTTTTGCTCATTATTAAGCATTTTGCACAAGAAATCAATTTTTGACATCCAAATCGTAAAAACTAAGGCTAAAAAGACAAACATTTAGCTTTTTTAAGCTTTTTAGGCTGAGAACATGATTTTGCTAACAACATTGACTGAAAAGCACACATTGTCACTTTTGCTCAACATTAAGCATTTTCGCACAAGAATCAAATTTTGACATCCAAATCGTAAAAACTAAGGCTAAAAAGACAGACATTTAGCTTTTTTAAGCTTTTTAGGCTGAGAACATGATTTTGCTAACAAAATTGACTGAAAAGCACACATTGTCACTTTTGCTCAATATTAAGCATTTCGCACAAGAAATCAAATTTTGACATCCAAATCGTAAAAACTAAGGCTAAAAAGACAGACATTTAGCTTTTTAAGCTTTTTAGGCTGAGAACATGATTTTTGCTAACAAAATTGACTGAAAAGCACACATTGTCACTTTTGCTCAACATTAATCATTTCGCAGCAAGAAATCAAATTTGACATCCAAATCGTAAAAACTAAGGCTAAAAAGACAGACATTAGCTTTTTTAAGCTTTTTAGGCTGAGAACATGATTTTGCTAACAAAATTGACTGAAAAGCACACATTGTCACTTTTGCTCAACATTAAGCATTTTGCACAAGAAATCAAATTTTGACATCCAAATCGTAAAAACTAAGGCTAAAAAGACAGACATTTAGCTTTTTTAAGCTTTTTAGGCTGAGAACATGATTTTTGCTAACAAAATTGACTGAAAAGCACACATTGTCACTTTTGCTCAACATTAATCATTTCGCACAAGAAATCAAATTTTGACATCCAAATCGTAAAAACTAAGGCTAAAAAGACAGACATTTAGCTTTTTTAAGCTTTTTAGGCTGAGAACATGATTTTTGCTAACAACATTGACTGAAAAGCACACATTGTCACTTTTGCTCATATTAAGCATTTTGCACAAGAAATCAAATTTTGACATCCAAATCGTAAAAACTAAGGCTAAAAAGACAGACATTTAGCTTTTTTAAGCTTTTTAGGCTGAGAACATGATTTTGCTAACAACATTGACTGAAAAGCACACATTGTCACTTTTGCTCAACATTAATCATTCGCAGCAAGAAATCAAATTTTGACATCCAAATCGTAAAAACTAAGGCTAAAAAGACAGACATTTAGCTTTTTTAAGCTTTTTAGGCTGAGAACATGATTTTTGCTAACAAAATTGACTGAAAAGCACACATTGTCACTTTTGCTCAACATTAAGCATTTTGCACAAGAATGAAATTTTGACATCCAAATCGTAAAAACTAAGGCTAAAAAGACAAACATTTAGCTTTTTTAAGCTTTTTAGGCTGAGAACATGATTTTTGCTAACAAAATTGACTGAAAAGCACACATTGTCACTTTTGCTCAACATTAAGCATTTTGCACAAGAATCAAATTTTGACATCCAAATCGTAAAAACTAAGGCTAAAAAGACAATTAGCTTTTTTAAACTTTTTAGGCTGACAAAATGATTCCTGCCAACAACTTTGACTGAAAAGCACACATTGTCACTTTTGATCAATATTAAGTAATTCGCACAAGAAATCAAATTTTGACATCCAAATCGTAAAAACTAAGGCTAAAAAGACAGACATTTAGCTTTTGTAAGCTTTTTAGGCTGAGAACATGATTTTTGCTAACAAAATTGACTGAAAAGCACACATTGTCACTTTTGCTCAACATTAAGCATTTTGCACAAGAAATCAAATTTTGACATCCAAATCGTAAAAACTAAGGCTAAAAAGACAAACATTCAGCTTTTTTAAGCTTTTTAGGCTGACAAAATGATTCCTGCTAACAACTTGACTGAAAAGCACACATTGTCACTTTTGCTCAACTATTAAGTCATTTCGCACAAGAAATCAAATTTTGACATCCAAATCGTAAAAACTAAGGCTAAAAAGACAGACATTTAGCTTTTTAAGCTTTTTAGGCTGAGAACATGATTTTTGCTAACAAAATTGACTGAAAAGCACACATTGTCACTTTTGCTCAACATTAATCATTTTCGCAGCAAGAATCAAATTTTGACATCCAAATCGTAAAAAACTAAGGCTAAAAAGACAAGACATTCAGCTTTTTAAGCTTTTTAGGCTGAGAACATGATTTTTGCTAACAACATTGACTGAAAAGCACACATTGTCACTTTTGCTCATTATTAAGCATTTTGCACAAGAATCAAATTTTGACATCCAAATCGTAAAAACTAAGGCTAAAAAGACAGACATTTAGCTTTTTTAAGCTTTTTCTGAGAACATGATTTTTCTAACAAAATTGACTGAAAAGCACACATTGTCACTTTTGCTCAACATTAAGCATTTTGCACAAGAATCAAATTTTGACATCCAAATCGTAAAAACTAAGGCTAAAAAGACAAACATTTAGCTTTTTTAAGCTTTTTAGGCTGAGAACATGATTTTTGCTAACAAAATTGACTGAAAAGCACACATTGTAACTTTTGCTTAACATTAAGCATTTTGCACAAGAAATCAAATTTTGACATCCAAATCGTAAAAACTAAGGCTAAAAAGACAACATTAGCTTTTTTAAGCTTTTTAGGCTGACAAAATGATTCCTGCCAACAACTTGACTGAAAAGCACACATTGTCACTTTTGCTCAACATTAAGTAATTTCGCACAAGAAATCAAATTTTGACATCCAAATCGTAAAAACTAAGGCTAAAAAGACAGACATTTAGCTTTTTTAAGCTTTTTAGGCTGAGAACATGATTTTTGCTAACAAAATTGACTGAAAAGCACACATTGTCACTTTTGCTCAACATTCATCATTTCGCGCAAGAAATCAAATTTTGACATCCAAATCGTAAAAACTAAGGCTAAAAAGACAAACATTCAGCTTTTTTAAGCTTTTTAGGCTGAGAACATGATTCTTGCTAACAACATTGACTGAAAAGCACACATTGTCACTTTTGCTCAATAATTAAGCATTTGCACAAGAATCAAATTTTGACATCCAAATCGTAAAAACTAAGGCTAAAAAGACAGACATTTAGCTTTTTAAGCTTTTTCTGAGAACATGATTTTTGCTAACAAAATTGACTGAAGAGCACACATTGTCACTTTTGCTCAACATTCATCATTTCGCGCAAGAAATCAAATTCTGACATCCAAATCGTAAAAACTAAGGCTAAAAAGACAGACATTTAGCTTTTTAAAGCTTTTTAGGCTGAGAACATGATTTTTGCTAACAACATTGACTGAAAAGCACACATTGTCACTTTTGCTCATTATTAAGCATTTTGCACAAGAATCAAATTTTGACATCCAAATCGTAAAAACTAAGGCTAAAAAGACAGACATTTAGCTTTTGTAAGCTTTTTCTGAGAACATGATTTTTGCTAACAAAATTGACTGAAAAGCACACATTGTCACTTTTGCTCAACATTCATCATTTCGCGCAAGAAATCAAATTTTGACATCCAAATCGTAAAAACTAAGGCTAAAAAGACAAACATTCAGCTTTTTTAAGCTTTTTAGGCTGAGAACATGATTTTTGCTAACAACATTGACTAAAAAGCACACATTGTCACTTTTGCTCATTATTAAGCATTTTGCACAAGAATCAAATTTTGACATCCAAATCGTAAAAACTAAGGCTAAAAAGACAGACATTTAGCTTTTTTAAGCTTTTTCTGAGAACATGATTTTTGCTAACAAAATTGACTGAAAAGCACACATTGTCACTTTTGCTCAACATTAAGCATTTTGCACAAGAAATCAAATTTTGACATCCAAATCGTAAAAACTAAGGCTAAAAAGACAAACATTCAGGTTTTTAAGCTTTTTAGGCTGACAAAATGATTCCTGCCAACAACTTTGACTGAAAAGCACACATTGTCACTTTTGCTCAACATTCATCATTTTCGCAGCAAGAAATCAAATTTTGACATCCAAATCGTAAAACTAAGGCTAAAAAGACAAGACATTCAGCTTTTTTAAAGCTTTTTAGGCTGAGAACATGATTTTTGCTAACAACAATTGACTGAAAAGCACACATTGTCACTTTTGCTCAACATTAATCATTTCGCACAAGAAATCAAATTTTGACATCCAAATCGTAAAAACTAAGGCTAAAAAGACAGACATTTAGCTTTTTTAAGCTTTTTAGGCTGAGAACATGATTTTTGCTAACAAATTGACTGAAAAGCACACATTGTCACTTTTGCTCAACATTCCTCATTTCGCGCAAGAAATCAAATTTTGACATCCAAATCGTAAAAACTAAGGCTAAAAAGACAAACATTCAGCTTTTTTAAGCTTTTTAGGCTGAGAACATGATTTTTGCTAACAACATTGACTGAAAAGCACACATTGTCACTTTTGCTCCATTATTAAGCATTTTGCACAAGAATCAAATTTTGACATCCAAATCGTAAAAACTAAGGCTAAAAAGACAGACATTTAGCTTTTTTAAGCTTTTTAGGCTGTAGAACATGATTTTGCTAACAAAATTGACTGAAAAGCACACATTGTCACTTTTGCTCAACATTCAATCATTTCGCACAAGAATCAAATTTTGACATCCAAATCGTAAAAACTAAGGCTAAAAGACAAACATTCAGCTTTTTAAGCTTTTTAGCTGAGAACATGATTTTTGCTAACAACATTGACTGAAAAGCACACATTGTCACTTTTGCTCATTATTAAGCATTTTGCACAAGAATCAAATTTTGACATCCAAATCGTAAAAACTAAGGCTAAAAAGACAGACATTTAGCTTTTTTAAGCTTTTTAGGCTGAGAACATGATTTTTGCTAACAAAATTGACTGAAAAGCACACATTGTCACTTTTGCTCAACATTCATCATTTCGCGCAAGAAATCAAATTTTGACATCCAAATCGTAAAAACTAAGGCTAAAAAGACAAACATTCAGCTTTTTTAAGCTTTTTAGGCTGAGAACATGATTTTTGCTAACAACATTGACTGAAAAGCACACATTGTCACTTTTGCTCATTATTAAGCATTTTGCACAAGAATCAAATTTTGACATCCAAATCGTAAAAACTAAGGCTAAAAAGACAGACATTTAGCTTTTTTAAGCTTTTTAGGCTGAGAACATGATTTTTGCTAACAAAATTGACTGAAAAGCACACATTGTCACTTTTGCTCAACATTAAGCATTTTGCACAAGAATCAAATTTTGACATCCAAATCGTAAAAACTAAGGCTAAAAAGACAACATTAGCTTTTTTAAAGCTTTTTAGGCTGACAAAATGATTCTTGCTAACAACTTGACTGAAAAGCACACATTGTCACTTTTGCTCAACATTAAGTAATTCGCACAAGAAATCAAATTTTGACATCCAAATCGTAAAAACTAAGGCTAAAAAGACAGACATTTAGCTTTTTCAAGCTTTTTAGGCTGAGAACATGATTTTTGCTAACAAAATTGACTGAAAGAGCACACATTGTCACTTTTGCTCAACATTCATCATTTCGCGCAAGAAATCAAATTTTGACATCCAAATCGTAAAAACTAAGGCTAAAAAGACAAACATTCAGCTTTTTTAAGCTTTTTAGGCTGAGAACATGATTTTTGCTAACAACATTGACTGAAAAGCACACATTGTCACTTTTGCTCATTATTAAGCATTTTGCACAAGAATCAAATTTTGACATCCAAATCGTAAAAACTAAGGCTAAAAAGACAG
Source organism: Oryzias woworae (assembly GCA_016861445.1). NCBI lineage: Eukaryota > Metazoa > Chordata > Actinopteri > Beloniformes > Adrianichthyidae > Oryzias > Oryzias woworae. Next base: position 19,766 of record BOLG01000400.1, read on the forward strand.
ACATTTAGCTTTTTTAAGCTTTTTAGGCTGACAAAATGATTCCTGCCAACAACTTTGACTGAAAAGCACACATTGTCACTTTTGCTCAACATTCATCATTTCGCGCAAGAAATCAAATTTTGACATCCAAATCGTAAAAACTAAGGCTAAAAAGACAAACATTCAGCTTTTTAAGCTTTTTAGGCTGACAAAATGATTCCTGCCAACAACTTGACTGAAAAGCACACATTGTCACTTTTGTTCAACAATAAGTAAATTCGCACAAGAAATAAAATTTTGACATCCACATCGTAAAAACTAAGGCTAAAAAGACAGACATTTAGCTTTTTTTAGGCTTTTTAGACTGAGAACATGATTTTTGCTAACAAAATTGACTGAAAAGCACACATTGTCACTTTTGCTCAACATTAAGCATTTTGCACAAGAATCAAATTTTGACATCCAAATCGTAAAAACTAAGGCTAAAAAGACAGACATTTAGCTTTTTTTAAGCTTTTTAGGCTGAGAACATGATTTTTGCTAACAACATTGACTGAAAAGCACACATTGTCACTTTTGCTCAATTATTAAGCATTTTGCACAAGAATCAAATTTTGACATCCAAATCGTAAAAACTAAGGCTAAAAAGACAGACATTTAGCTTTTTTAAGCTTTTTAGGCTGTTAACATGATTTTTGCTAACAAAATTGACTGAAAAGCACACATTGTCACTTTTGCTCAACATTCATCATTTCGCGCAAGAAATCAAATTTTGACATCCAAATCGTAAAAACTAAGGCTAAAAAGACAATTAGCTTTTTTAAGCTTTTTAGGCTGAGAACATGATTTTTGCTAACAACATTGACTGAAAAGCACACATTGTCACTTTTGCTCATTATTAAGCATTTTGCACAAGAATCAAATTTTGACATCCAAATCGTAAAAACTAAGGCTAAAAAGACAGACATTTAGCTTTTTTAAGCTTTTTAGGCTGAAACATGATTCTTGCTAACAAAATTGACTGAAAAGCACACATTGTCACTTTTGCTCAACATTCATCATTTCGCGCAAGAAATCAAATTTTGACATCCAAATCGTAAAAACTAAGGCTAAAAAGACAAACATTCAGCTTTTTTAAGCTTTTTAGGCTGACAAAATGATTTCTGCTAACAACATTTGACTGAAAAGCACACATTGTCACTTTTGCTCAACATTAAGTAATTTCGCACAAGAAATCAAATTTTGACATCCAAATCGTAAAAACTAAGGCTAAAAAGACAGACATTTAGCTTTTTTAAGCTTTTTAGGCTGAGAACATGATTTTTGCTAACAACATTGACTGAAAAGCACACATTGTCACTTTTGCTCAACATTAAGCATTTTGCACAAGAATCAAATTTTGACATCCAAATCGTAAAAACTAAGGCTAAAAAGACAGACATTTAGCTTTTTTAAGCTTTTTAGGCTGAGAACATGATTTTTGCTAACAAAATTGACTGAAAAGCACACATTGTCACTTTTGCTCAACATTCATCATTTCGCGCAAGAAATCAAATTTTGACATCCAAATCGTAAAAACTAAGGCTAAAAAGACAAACATTCAGCTTTTTTAAGCTTTTTAGGCTGAGAACATGATTTTTGCTAACAACATTGACTGAAAAGCACACATTGTCACTTTTGATCAATATTAAGTATATAGCACAAGAAATCAAATTTTGACATCCAAATCGTAAAAACTAAGGCTAAAAAGACAGACATTTAGCTTTTTAAGCTTTTTAGGCTGATAACATGATTTTGCTAACAACTTTGACTGAAAAGCACACATTGTCACTTTTGCTCAACATTAAGTAATTCGCACAAGAAATCAAATTTTGACATCCAAATCGTAAAAACTAAGGCTAAAAAGACAGACATTTAGCTTTTTAAGCTTTTTAGGCTGAGAACATGATTTTTGCTAACAAAATTGACTGAAAAGCACACATTGTCACTTTTGCTCAACATTAAGCATTTTGCACAAGAATCAAATTTTGACATCCAAATCGTAAAAACTAAGGCTAAAAAGACAGACATTTAGCTTTTTTAAGCTTTTTAGGCTGAGAACATGATTTTTGCTAACAAAATTGACTGAAAAGCACACATTGTCACTTTTGCTCAACATTAAGCATTTGCACAAGAATCAAATTTTGACATCCAAATCGTAAAAACTAAGGCTAAAAAGACAGACATTAGCTTTTTTAAGCTTTTTAGGCTGACAAAATGATTTCTGCTAACAACTTGACTGAAAAGCACACATTGTCACTTTTGATCAACAATAAGTAAATTCGCACAAGAAATCAAATTTTGACATCCAAATCGTAAAAACTAAGGCTAAAAAGACAGACATTTAGCTTTTTAAGCTTTTTAGGCTGAGAACATGATTTTTGCTAACAAAATTGACTGAAAAGCACACATTGTCACTTTTGCTCAACATTAATCATTTCGCACAAGAATCAAATTTTGACATCCAAATCGTAAAAACTAAGGCTAAAAAGACAAACATTCAGCTTTTTTAAGCTTTTTAGGCTGAGAACATGATTTTTGCTAACAACATTGACTGAAAAGCACACATTGTCACTTTTGCTCAACTATTAAGCATTTGCACAAGAATCAAATTTTGACATCCAAATCGTAAAAACTAAGGCTAAAAAGACAGACATTTAGCTTTTGTAAGCTTTTTCTGAGAACATGATTTTTGCTAACAAATTTGACTGAAAAGCACACATTGTCACTTTTGCTCAACATTAATCATTTCGCACAAGAAATCAAATTTTGACATCCAAATCGTAAAAACTAAGGCTAAAAAGACAGACATTAGCTTTTTTAAGCTTTTTAGGCTGAGAACATGATTTTTGCTAACAACATTGACTGAAAAGCACACATTGTCACTTTTGCTCAACTATTAAGCATTTTGCACAAGAATCAAATTTTAACATCCAAATCGTAAAAACTAAGGCTAAAAAGACAGACATTTAGCTTTTTTAAGCTTTTTAGGCTGAGAACATGATTCCTGTCAACAACTTTGACTGAAAAGCACACATTGTCACTTTTGATCAATATTAAGTATATCGCACAAGAAATCAAATTTTGACATCCAAATCGTAAAAACTAAGGCTAAAAAGACAAACATTCAGCTTTTTTAAGCTTTTTAGGCTGAGAACATGATTTTTGCTAACAACATTGACTGAAAAGCACACATTGTCACTTTTGCTCATTATTAAGCATTTTGCACAAGAATCAAATTTTGACATCCAAATCGTAAAAACTAAGGCTAAAAAGACAGACATTTAGCTTTTTTAAGCTTTTTAGGCTGAGAACATGATTTTTGCTAACAAAATTGACTGAAAAGCACACATTGTCACTTTTGCTCAACATTCATCATTTCGCGCAAGAAATCAAATTTTGACATCCAAATCGTAAAAACTAAGGCTAAAAAGACAAACATTCAGCTTTTTTAAGCTTTTTAGGCTGAGAACATGATTTTTGCTAACAACATTGACTGAAAAGCACACATTGTCACTTTTGCTCAATATTAAGCATTTGCACAAGAATCAAATTTTGACATCCAAATCGTAAAAACTAAGGCTAAAAAGACAGACATTTAGCTTTTTTAAGCTTTTTAGGCTGTTAACATGATTTTTGCTAACAAAATTGACTGAAAAGCACACATTGTCACTTTTGCTCAACATTAAGCATTTTGCACAAGAATCAAATTTTGACATCCAAATCGTAAAAACTAAGGCTAAAAAGACAGACATTTAGCTTTTTTAAGCTTTTTAGGCTGAGAACATGATTTTTGCTAACAAAATTGACTGAAAAGCACACATTGTCACTTTTGCTCAACATTAAGCATTTTGCACAAGAATCAAATTTTGACATCCAAATCGTAAAAACTAAGGCTAAAAAAACAATTAGCTTTTTTAAACTTTTTAGGCTGACAACATGATTCCTGCCAACAAACTTTGACTGAAAAGCACACATTGTCACTTTTGATCAACAATAAGTAAATCGCACAAGAAATCAAATTTTGACATCCAAATCGTAAAAACTAAGGCTAAAAAGACAGACATTTAGCTTTTTCAAGCTTTTTAGGCTGAGAACATGATTTTTGCTAACAAAATTGACAGAAGAGCACACATTGTCACTTTTGCTCAACATTCATCATTTCGCGCAAGAAATCAAATTTTGACATCCAAATCGTAAAAACTAAGGCTAAAAAGACAAACATTCAGCTTTTTAAGCTTTTTAGGCTGAGCAAAATGATTCTTGCCTAACAACATTGACTGAAAAGCACACATTGTCACTTTTGCTCAATATTAAGCATTTTGCACAAGAATCAAATTTTGACATCCAAATCGTAAAAACTAAGGCTAAAAAGACAGACATTTAGCTTTTTTAAGCTTTTTAGGCTGAGAACATGATTTTTGCTAACAAAATTGACTGAAAAGCACACATTGTCACTTTTGCTCAACATTCATCATTTCGCGCAAGAAATCAAATTTTGACATCCAAATCGTAAAAACTAAGGCTAAAAAGACAGACATTTAGCTTTTTTAAGCTTTTTAGGCTGAGAACATGATTTTTGCTAACAACATTGACTGAAAAGCACACATTGTCACTTTTGCTCAACATTAAGCATTTTGCACAAGAAATCAAATTTTGACATCCAAATCGTAAAAACTAAGGCTAAAAAGACAGACATTTAGCTTTTTTAAGCTTTTTAGGCTGTTAACATGATTTTTGCTAACAAAATTGACTGAAAAGCACACATTGTCACTTTTGCTCAACATTAAGCATTTTGCACAAGAATCAAATTTTGACATCCAAATCGTAAAAACTAAGGCTAAAAAGACAGACATTTAGCTTTTTTAAGCTTTTTAGGCTGAGAACATGATTTCTGCTAACAACATTGACTGAAAAGCACACATTGTCACTTTTGCTCAACATTAAGCATTTCGCACAAGAAATCAAATTTTGACATCCAAATCGTAAAAACTAAGGCTAAAAAGACAACATTCAGCTTTTTTAAGCTTTTTAGGCTGAGCAAATGATTTCTGCCAACAACTTTGACTGAAAAGCACACATTGTCACTTTTGCTCAACATATTAAGCATTTGCACAAGAAATCAAATTTTGACATCCAAATCGTAAAAACTAAGGCTAAAAAGACAGACATTTAGCTTTTTTAAGCTTTTAGGCTGAGAACATGATTTTGCTAACAAAATTGACTGAAAAGCACACATTGTCACTTTTGCTCAACATTAAGCATTTCGCACAAGAATCAAATTTTGACATCCAAATCGTAAAAACTAAGGCTAAAAAGACAGACATTTAGCTTTTTTAAGCTTTTAGGACTGAGAACATGATTTTTGCTAACAAAATTGACTGAAAAGCACACATTGTCACTTTTGCTCAACATTAAGCATTTTGCACAAGAATCAAATTTTGACATCCAAATCGTAAAAACTAAGGCTAAAAAAGACAATTAGCTTTTTTAAACTTTTAGGCTGACAAAATGATTCCTGCCAACAACTTTGACTGAAAAGCACACATTGTCACTTTTGCTCAACAATTAATAAATTCGCACAAGAAATCAAATTTTGACATCCAAATCGTAAAAACTAAGGCTAAAAAGACAAACATTAGCTTTTTAAAGCTTTTTAGGCTGAGAAAATGATTCTTGCTAACAAAATTGACTGAAAGAGCACACATTGTCACTTTTGCTCAACATAAGTAAATTCGCAGCAAGAAATCAAATTTTGACATCCAAATCGTAAAAACTAAGGCTAAAAAGACAGACATTTAGCTTTTTTAAGCTTTTTAGGCTGAGAACATGATTTTTGCTAACAACATTGACTGACAAGCACACATTGTCACTTTTGCTCAATCATTAAGCATTTTGCACAAGAATCAAATTTTGACATCCAAATCGTAAAAACTAAGGCTAAAAAGACAGACATTAGCTTTTTTAAGCTTTTTAGGCTGAGAACATGATTTTGCTAACAAATTGACTGAAAAGCACACATTGTCACTTTTGCTCAACATTAAGTCATTTCGCACAAGAATCAAATTTTGACATCCAAATCGTAAAAACTAAGGCTTAAAAAGACAGATTAGCTTTTTTAAGGCTTTTTAGGCTGAGAACATGATTTTTGCTAACAACATGTGACTGAAAAGCACACATTGTCACTTTTGCTAACATTAATCATTTTGCACAAGAAATCAAATTTTGACATCCAAATCGTAAAAACTAAGGCTAAAAAGAAAATTAGCTTTTTTAAACTTTTTAGGCTGACAACATGATTTCCTGCCAACAACATTGACTGAAAAGCACACATTGTCACTTTTGATCAACAATAAGTAAATCGCACAAGAAATCAAACTTTGACATCCACATCGTAAAAACAAAGGCTAAAAAGACAGCATTTAGCTTTTTTAAGCTTTTTAGACTGAGAACATGATTTTTTGCTAACAAAATTGACTGAAAAGCACACATTGTCACTTTTGCTCAACATTAAGCATTTTGCACAAGAAATCAAATTTTGACATCCAAATCGTAAAAACTAAGGCTAAAAAGACAAACATTCAGCTTTTTTAAGCTTTTTAGGCTGAGAACATGATTTTTGCTAACAACATTGACTGAAAAGCACACATTGTCACTTTTGCTCATTATTAAGCATTTTGCACAAGAATCAAATTTTGACATCCAAATCGTAAAAACTAAGGCTAAAAAGACAATTAGCTTTTTTAAGCTTTTAGGCTGAGAACATGATTTTGCTAACAAAATTGACTGAAAAGCACACATTGTCACTTTTGCTCATTATTAAGCATTTTGCACAAGAAATCAAATTTTGACATCCAAATCGTAAAAACTAAGGCTAAAAAGACAGACATTTAGCTTTTTTAAGCTTTTTAGGCTGACAAAATGATTCCTGCCAACAACTTTGACTGAAAAGCACACATTGTCACTTTTGCTCAACATTCATCATTTCGCGCAAGAAATCAAATTTTGACATCCAAATCGTAAAAACTAAGGCTAAAAAGACAAACATTCAGCTTTTTTAAACTTTTTAGGCTGACAAAATGATTCCTGCCAACAACTTTGACTGAAAAGCACACATTGTCACTTTTGTTCAACAATAAGTAAATCGCACAAGAAATAAAATTTTGACATCCACATCGTAAAAACTAAGGCTAAAAGACAGACATTTAGCTTTTTTAAGGTTTTTAGACTGAGAACATGATTTTTGCTAACAAAATTGACTGAAAAGCACACATTGTCACTTTTGCTCAACATTAAGCATTTTGCACAAGAATGAAATTTTGACATCCAAATCGTAAAAACTAAGGCTAAAAGACAGACATTTAGCTTTTTTAAGCTTTTTAGGCTGAGAACATGATTTTTGCTAACAACATTGACTGAAAAGCACACATTGTCACTTTTGCTCAACATTAAGCATTTTGCACAAGAATCAAATTTTGACATCCAAATCGTAAAAACTAAGGCTAAAAAGACAATTAGCTTTTTTAAACTTTTTAGGCTGACAAAATGATTCCTGCCAACAACTTTGACTGAAAAGCACACATTGTCACTTTTGATCAACAATAAGTAAATCGCACAAGAAATCAAATTTTGACATCCAAATCGTAAAAACTAAGGCTAAAAAGACAGACATTTAGCTTTTTCAAGCTTTTTAGGCTGAGAACATGATTTTTGCTAACAAAATTGACTGAAAGAGCACACATTGTCACTTTTGCTCAACATTCATCATTTCGCGCAAGAATCAAATTTTGACATCCAAATCGTAAAAACTAAGGCTAAAAAGACAAACATTCAGCTTTTTTAAAGCTTTTTAGGCTGAGCAACATGATTCTTGCTAACAACATTGACTGACAAGCACACATTGTCACTTTTGCTCAATTATTAAGCATTTTGCACAAGAATCAAATTTTGACATCCAAATCGTAAAAACTAATGCTAAAAAGACAGACATTTAGCTTTTTTAAAGCTTTTTAGGCTGTAACATGATTTCTGCTAACAAACTTTGACTGAAAAGCACACATTGTCACTTTTGCTCAACATTCAGCATTTTGCACAAGAAATCAAATTTTGAACATCCAAATCGTAAAAACTAAGCTAAAATACAGAACATTTCAGCTATTTTTATGCTTTTTAGGCTGAGAACATGATTTTTGCTAACAACATTGACTGAAAAGCACACATTGTCACTTTTGCTCAATATTAAGTCATTTCGCAGCAAGAAATCAAATTTTGACATCCAAATCGTAAAAACTAAGGCTAAAAAGACAAACATTCAGCTTTTTTTAAGCTTTTTAGGCTGAGAACATGATTTTTGCTAACAACATTGACTGAAAAGCACACATTGTCACTTTTGCTCATTATTAAGCATTTTGCACAAGAATCAAATTTTGACATCCAAATCGTAAAAACTAATGCTAAAAAGACAGACATTTAGCTTTTTTCAAGCTTTTTGCTGAGACATGATTTCCTGCCTAACAACTTGACTGAAAAGCACACATTGTCACTTTTGCTCAACATTCATTACATTTCGCGCAAGAAATCAAATTCTGACATCCAAATCGTAAAAAACTAAGGCTAAAAAGACAAACATTCAGCTTTTTTAGCTTTTTAGGCTGAGAACATGATTTTTGCTAACAACATTGACTGAGAAGCACACATTGTCACTTTTGCTCATTTTAAGCATTTTGCACAAGAATCAAATTTTGACATCCAAATCGTAAAAAACTAATGCTAAAAAAAGATAGACATTTAGCTTTTTTTAAGCTTTTTAGGCTGTTAACATGATTTTTGCTAACAAATTGAGCTGACAAGCACACATTGTCACTTTTGCTCACTTATTAGCATTTTGCACAAGAAATCAAATTTTGACATCCAAATCGTAAAAACTAAGGCTAAAAAGACAGACATTTAGCTTTGTTAAGCTTTTTAGGCTGAACATATGATTCCTGCCAACAACTTGACTAAAAAGCACACATTGTCACTTTTGCTCAATATTCAAGCATTTCGCGCAAGAAATCAATTTTGACATCCAAATCGTAAAAACTAAGGCTAAAAAGACAAACATTCAGCTTTTTTAAACTTTTTAGGCTGACAAAATGATTCCTGCCAACAACTTGACTGAGAAGCACACATTGTCACTTTTGTTCAACATATAAGTAATTCGCACAAGAAATAAAATTTTGACATCCAAATCGTAAAAACTAAGGCTAAAAAGACAGACATTTAGCTTTTTAAGCTTTTAGGCTGAGAACATGATTTTTGCTAACAAAATTGACTGAAAGAGCACACATTGTCACTTTTGCTCAACATTCATCATTTCGCGCAAGAAATCAAATTTTGACATCCAAATCGTAAAAACTAAGGCTAAAAAGACAAACATTCAGCTTTTTAAGCTTTTTAGGCTGAGAACATGATTTTTGCTAACAACATTGACTGAGAAAGCACACATTGTCACTTTTGCTCATTATTAAGCATTTTGCACAAGAATCAAATTTTGACATCCAAATCGTAAAAACTAATGCTAAAAAGACTAGACATTTAGCTTTTTTAAGCTTTTTAGGCTGAGTAACATGATTTTTGCTAACAAAATTGACTGAAAAGCACACATTGTCACTTTTGCTCATTATTAATCATTTTGCACAAGAAATCAAATTTTGACATCCAAATCGTAAAAACTAAGGCTAAAAAGACAAGACATTTAGCTTTTTAAGCTTTTTAGGCTGACAAAATGATTCCTGCTAACAACTTGACTGAAAAGCACACATTGTCACTTTTGCTCAACATTAAGTCATTCGCACAAGAAATCAAATTTTGACATCCAAATCGTAAAAACTAAGGCTAAAAAGACAGACATTAGCTTTTTAAGCTTTTTAGGCTGAGAACATGATTTTTGCTAACAAAATTGACTGAAAAGCACACATTGTCACTTTTGCTCAACATTAAGCATTTTGCACAAGAATCAAATTTTGACATCCAAATCGTAAAAACTAAGGCTAAAAAGACAGACATTTAGCTTTTTTAAGCTTTTTAGACTGAGAACATGATTTTGCTAACAAAATTGACTGAAAAGCACACATTGTCACTTTTGCTCAACATTAATCATTTTGCAGCAAGAATCAAATTTTGACATCCAAATCGTAAAAACTAAGGCTAAAAAGACAACATTCAGCTTTTTTAAGCTTTTTAGGCTGACAACATGATTCCTGCCAACAACTTTGACTGAAAAGCACACATTGTCACTTTTGATCAACAATAAGTAATTCGCACAAGAATCAAATTTTGACATCCAAATCGTAAAAACTAAGGCTAAAAAGACAGACATTAGCTTTTTTAAGCTTTTTAGGCTGAGAACATGATTTTTGCTAACAAATTGACTGAAAAGCACACATTGTCACTTTTGCTCAACTATTAAGCATTTGCACAAGAAATCAAATTTTGACATCCAAATCGTAAAAACTAAGGCTAAAAAGACAGACATTTAGCTTTTTTTTAAGCTTTTTAGGCTGAGAACATGATTTTTGCTAACAACATTGACTGAAAAGCACACATTGTCACTTTTGCTCATTAATTAAGCATTTTGCACAAGAATCAAATTTTGACATCCAAATCGTAAAAACTAAGGCTAAAAAGACAGACATTTAGCTTTTTTAAGCTTTTTAGGCTGAGAACATGATTTTTGCTAACAAAATTGACTGAAAAGCACACATTGTCACTTTTGCTCAACATTCATCATTTCGCGCAAGAAATCAAATTTTGACATCCAAATCGTAAAAACTAAGGCTAAAAAGACAAACATTCAGCTTTTTTAAGCTTTTTAGGCTGAGAACATGATTTTTGCTAACAACATTGACTGAAAAGCACACATTGTCACTTTTGCTTCAACTATTAAGCATTTTGCACAAGAATCAAATTTTGACATCCACATCGTAAAAACTAAGGCTAAAAAGACAGACATTTAGCTTTTTTAAGCTTTTTAGGCTGAGAACATGATTTTTGCTAACAAAATTGACTGAAAAGCACACATTGTCACTTTTGCTCAACATTCATCATTTCGCGCAAGAAATCAAATTTTGACATCCAAATCGTAAAAACTAAGGCTAAAAAGACAAACATTCAGCTTTTTTAAGCTTTTTAGGCTGAGAACATGATTTTTGCTAACAACATTGACTGAAAAGCACACATTGTCACTTTTGCTCATTATTAAGCATTTTGCACAAGAATCAAATTTTGACATCCAAATCGTAAAAACTAATGCTAAAAAGACAGACATTTAGCTTTTTTAAGCTTTTTAGGCTGTTAACATGATTTTTGCTAACAAAATTGACTGACAAGCACACATTGTCACTTTTGCTCATTATTAAACATTTTGCACAAGAATCAAATTTTGACACCAAAATTGTAAAAACTAAGGCTAAAAAGACAGACATTTAGCTTTTTTTAAGCTTTTTAGACTGAGAACATGATTTTTGCTAACAAAATTGACTGAAAAGCACACATTGTCACTTTTGCTCAACATTAAGCATTTTGCACAAGAATCAAATTTTGACATCCAAATCGTAAAAACTAAGGCTAAAAAAACAATTAGCTTTTTTAAACTTTTTAGGCTGACAAAATGATTCCTGCCAACAACTTTGACTGAAAAGCACACATTGTCACTTTTGCTCAACATTCATCATTTCGCGCAAGAAATCAAATTTTGACATCCAAATCGTAAAAACTAAGGCTAAAAAGACAAACATTCAGCTTTTTTAAACTTTTTAGGCTGACAAAATGATTCCTGCCAACAACTTTGACTGAAAAGCACACATTGTCACTTTTGTTCAACAATAAGTAAATCGCACAAGAAATAAAATTTTGACATCCACATCGTAAAAACTAAGGCTAAAAAGACAGACATTTAGCTTTTTTAAGCTTTTTAGGCTGAGAACATGATTTTTGCTAACAACATTGACTGACAAGCACACATTGTCACTTTTGCTCAACATTAAGCATTTTGTACAAGAATCAAATTTTGACATCCAAATCGTAAAAACTAAGGCTAAAAAGACAGACATTTAGCTTTTTTAAGCTTTTTAGGCTGACAAAATGATTCCTGCCAACAACTTTGACTGAAAAGCACACATTGTCACTTTTGCTCAACATTCATCATTTCGCGCAAGAAATCAAATTTTGACATCCAAATCGTAAAAACTAAGGCTAAAAAGACAAACATTCAGCTTTTTTAAACTTTTTAGGCTGACAAAATGATTCCTGCCAACAACTTTGACTGAAAAGCACACATTGTCACTTTTGTTCAACAATAAGTAAATCGCACAAGAAATAAAATTTTGACATCCAAATCGTAAAAACTAAGGCTAAAAAGACAAACATTCAGCTTTTTTAAGCTTTTTAGGCTGAGAACATGATTTTTGCTAACAACATTGACTGACAAGCACACATTGTCACTTTTGCTCATTATTAAGCATTTTGCACAAGAAATCAAATTTTGACATCCAAATCGTAAAAACTAATGCTAAAAAGACAGACATTTAGCTTTTTTAAGCTTTTTAGGCTGTTAACATGATTTTTGCTAACAAAATTGACTGAAAAGCACAAATTGTCACTTTTGCTCAACATTCATCATTTCGCGCAAGAAATCAAATTTTGACATCCAAATCGTAAAAACTAAGGCTAAAAAGACAAAGATTCAGGTTTTTAAGGCTTTTTAGGCTGAGAACATGATTTTTGCTAACAACATTGACTGAAAAGCACACATTGTCACTTTTGCTCATTATTAAGCATTTTGCACAAGAATCAAATTTTGACATCCAAATCGTAAAAACTAAGGCTAAAAAGACAATTAGCTTTTTTCAACTTTTTAGGCTGACAAAATGATTCCTGCCAACAACTTTGACTGAAAAGCACACATTGTCACTTTTGATCAACAATAAGTAAATCGCACAAGAAATCAAATTTTGACATCCAAATCGTAAAAACTAAGGCTAAAAAGACAGACATTTAGCTTTTTTAAGGTTTTTAGGCTGAGAACATGATTTTTGCTAACAAAATTGACTGAAAAGCACACACTGTCACTTTTGCTCAACATTAAGCATTTTGCACAAGAATCAAATTTTGACATCCAAATCGTAAAAACTAAGGCTAAAAAGACAGACATTTAGCTTTTGTAAGCTTTTTAGGCTGAGAACATGATATTTGCTAACAAAATTGACTGAAAAGCACACATTGTCACTTTTGCTCAACATTCATCATTTCGCGCAAGAAATCAAATTTTGACATCCAAATCGTAAAAACTAAGGCTAAAAAGACAGACATTTACCTTTTTTGAGCTTTTTAGGCTGGGAACATGATTCCTGCTAACAACATTGACTGAAAAGCACACATTGTCACTGTTGATCAACATTAAGCATATCGCACAAGAAATCAAATTTTAACATCCAAATCGTAAAAACTAAGGGTAAAATAACAGAAATTTAGCTTTTTTAAGCTTTTTAGGCTGAGAACATGATTTTTGCAAACAACTTTGACTGAAAAGCACACATTGTCACTTTTGCTCAACAATAAGTAAATCGCACAAGAAATCAAATTTGGACATACAAATCTTAAAAACTAAGAATAAAATAACAGAAATTCACTTATTATTTTCTTTTTAAGCTGAGATGATTCCTGCTAACAACATTGACTGAAAAGCACACATTGTCACTTTTGATCAACATTAAGCATATCGCAAAAGAAATCAAACTTTGACATTCAAATCGTAAAAAACAAAGAATAAAAGGACAAACATTTACCTTTTTTGAGCTTTTTAGGCTGGGAACATGATTCCTGCCAACAACTTTGACTGAAAAGCACACACTGTCACTTTTGACAAATGACAATGATTTGGCTTTTCTAAGCTTTTTAGGTTGAGAACATGATTCCTGCTAACAACATTGACTGAAAAGCACACATTGTCACTTTTGCTCAACATTCATCATATCGCACAAGAAATCAAATTTTGACATCCAAATCGTAAAAACTAAGGCTAAAAAGACAAACATTTAGCTTTTTTAAGCTTTTTAGGCTGAGAACATGATTTTTGCAAACAACTTTGACTGAAAAGCACACATTGTCACTTTTGCTCAACAATAAGTAAATCGCACAAGAAATCAAATTTTGACATACAAATCTTAAAAACTAAGAATAAAATAACAGAAATTCACTTATTATTTTCTTTTTAGGCTGAGATGATTCCTGCCAACAACTTTGACTGAAAAGCACACATTGTCACTTTTGATCAACATTAAGCATATTGCACAAGAAATCAAATTTTGACATCCAAATCGTAAAAACAAAGGACAAAGTAACTGAAATTTACCTATTTTATGGTTTTTAGGGTGAGAACATGATTCCTGCCAACAACTTTGACTGAAAAGCACACATTGTCACTTTTGATCAACATTAAGCATATCAGAGAGTAATAAAATACACCTTCCATCAAACTCATTTTGACAGGTGACCTTTGACCCAAAAGTCATAAATCATAATTTCTGACTGACAGATTAAGCATAATCGATTAAATATAAATTTGATATTAAAATAATATATTCATAAATGATATGTAAAAGACCCATAAATCATAATTTTGATGGATAAATGAAGCATAATTTAATTCCAGATTAAGCATAATCGATTAAATATAAATTTGATTTTAAAATAATATATTCATAAATGATATGTAAAATGACCCATAAATCATAATGTTGATGGATAAATGAAGCATAATTTAATTCATGCGAATTTGATATTAAAATGATAAATAAAAGAATGCAAGGTTGATAAAAAAATGTTTATTTGCGACCGGCTTACCCCCCCCCTCCACACCCCCACCCCCCCACCTCCCTCCGCCCCCCACCTCCCCTCCACACCCACCCACCCACTCTCCCCACCCCCTCCTGCTTCACAAGTTGAGGAAAACTGTTTTGGAAGAAAAAAAATAAAATAAATCATTTAAAGCCCCTAAACGTCAAAAAGATGTTTAGCTAGTCTTTCACAGACACCCGATAAGTACCCTGATGAGAAAAGCGTTAGTTTAGGAAATCTGTTTTGGAAGAAAGAAATAAAATAAATCCTTGAAAGCCCCTAAACGTCAAAAAGATGTTTAGCTAGTCTTTCACAGACTTTCATCAATGCCCTGACAAGAAAAGCTTACGAGCGCGCTGCCCATTCACCTCACGGCGAGACAAAAATGTTAAAGTAGCGAGGGCAGAGAGGGATTTTGTATTTCCCATCCAACTTCAAGCGCTAGCCACCAACACCCCGCCTCCTTCTCATCAGCCATTGGACAGACTTTTCGTCAAACTGACAGCTCCCCCCAAACACCCCCCTAAACCCACCACTGACCCACGCTATTGGACAGACTTTTCGTCAAACTGACAGGTCCCCCAAACACCCCCCTAAACCCACCACTGACCCATGCCATTGGACAGACTTTTCGTCAAACTGACAGCTCCCCCAAACACCCCCCCCCCCCCCCCCTAAACCCACCACTGACCCACCCTATGGGCGGAGTGAAGTTAAGATTGTGTTTAAAAGGATCACACGATCGGACACGATAGTAGTAGGACGGGGCTGTTGTTAAACAACGACTCGTTTTTTTCTTTTTTAAAAAAGACTTACCATGGATAAGTTTCAGGTGAAACCATCTTCTTTTGAACCGCGAGAGGGGTCAACGGTCGTTTTGAAAACCCCAATCTCCGTCGTCAAGATTGTCCATAAAGAAACGACGACTCCGACGGCTCCCAAGAAGCAGATAAAGTATCTCTGCCGCTTTCAGGCCCCGCCCAAAAGAGATCTTCAGAAAGAGTGGTTTTTTCCAAGAGGCCGGACGAACTGGATTTTTTGGCTACGTCTTCATTTATGAGACGGGTGAGCTATGGATGTATCAAAGAGACGGTGAGAATCCCTCCGGTTGCCTGTTGTTAGCCGCCGCGTTAACAGCCGATGACTGGTCGTTGGTCAAACATGTGATGTTGAAAGATGACGATTCCGACGATGAAAGTGAAGATGAAGCGTTCAGCCCTCCGGCCTCAAAGCAGACAAAAATGGACGACGACGAGGAGGAGGAGAGGGCGGAAGTGAATGAGGCGGCTTTGGAGGAGGGGGTCGAGACAGCCCCTGTCGAGCCTAAAGAAATTCCAAAGTCCGGAACAGCTTTTAACGCAATCTGGCAAACAAAGTCTTCTACGAACGACCGCTGGGTTTTTAAAATCAGCAAGCAGTGGTCCGAGGAGGAGGGCGAGGGTGAGGCCTTTTTAATTCTGGAAAGCTTCAACTCCAGCTGCGGGGTGTACCGTCCCATCATGGAGATCCCGTTCAACTTTTGGGTGGAAAAGATGCGGGAGGCGGAGCCTGAAATCACGGAGCTCTACCATCGTTGTTGTGACTGGGTTGAAACGTTGATTGTGAAGAGATCTCTGGAATTTTAACCCAACCCATCCCCATCCAGCGGCCAACCCCAATCCCCACCTCTTAGAATAGACACACCCCTTAGAGTAAACCCTACCCACTTTGTGTTTAAAAAGCGAGCGACACGGCGGGAGATTGAAACGCACGCCAGCACACCGCCGACCAACAAGGCCTTAAAAGACGGACATGCCTCGGGGTCAGAGACGCCTTACAACCGTCTGGACGCCGCCAACACCTCCGCCCTCACCAATCAACCCTGACATGTTGTCTTCTTCCGGAACACCTCCGGGTCTCGTGGGGTTTGAACCGTCTCTGGACCTCTCTGCCGTGGTGCCGGAGTCGGACCAAGAAGCGACGATGGATGAGTGGGAACCCACCCAGAACTTCTACAAAGATGAAGAAGAGGTTGAACATTCTCAGGACGCTGAGAATTCACCGTCGCTGCTGCAGGGACCACATTCCACACAACCGACGGGCAGAACCTTTTGACGGGGTTATAGAAGCGGACCACCACCCATCCGAGCATCCTAGCGGGGTTGTAAAGGAGGATGAATCTGTAGAGGCTGTCGGGTCCCCCCGAACGGATGGCGAGAAGGCCGATCCTGAAGAGGATGAAATTGACGGGATGGTCGTATCTCGTTTCGTCAAAACAGTGAAGTCAGCCGTACTCTGTTTCCTCAAGAGCTGCTTGAATGATCTACGTAAAGAAGAGTGCTTCGGATGCCAAGTGGACCATCCGAGCCAGACAAATCATCCCTGCTTGTTCCCGATGGAAGACGGCTTTATTTCAAACAACTATTTAGCTCTGATGAAGAAGCTGCAAACTCCCGGATACATGCCCGCCGTCAGGACCCTCCTGTCTGGGCAAAATCTTAGGACTGATGATATGAGAATCCAAGGAGCGACTGACGCTCTGCTCCTCGAACTGAGAAACGGGGCCCGTGGTGCTGAAGGAAACATATTTGAGACCTTGTACGATCGGATGATTGACAACAACGAGGTTGATTGTGAAGAGATGGAGGATGCGGTGAAAATATGGAAAGGTGAAATTCCCCAAAGAGACTCTCTGGTTTTTTTTACCCGATTGTAGACCGTCAGAAAAGCTCAAGGTTCGGTTCTGTTTTGTTTTTTTAAAAGTGTGTGATCTGACTAGAATGAAGCGTTCTGCTTTTATATCCGCTTTTTGATTTTCAAAATGTAACCCTCTTTGTTTTTAAGTGTGTGACCTGACTAGAATAAAGTTTCTGCTTTTGATTTTTAATTAGAAAAAAAGTGTAACAGTTTTTATATAGTAATCACCTCTGTATGTTAGCAACGCCCGCATGTAATAAATAGCTTCTCATCAGAGTCGAAGGCCTCAGTCTCTATTTTTTCTGAGAGGTTGTAGCAACATCATGGTGGAAAAACAAGTTCTGCAAAAAGCTTATTACGACCCCGCCCATCCTTGAGGTCTCGGAGGTTCAGAGAGATTACGCAGAGCCTTGCAGGAAGAAACGGGGAAAAACGTCTCGTCGACGGAGGTGAAAGACTTTTTATCGGAGCAGGACGCTTACACTCTGCATAAACCAGCCAGAATACGTTTCCCTAGGAACAGAGTGTTTGTCGCGAGACCCTTAAACCAATTTCAAGCCGATGTGTGCGACATGCAAGCTTTAGAGGGCGACAACGACGGAAATAATTATTTACTGACGGTCATAGATGTTTTTTCAAAAAAGGCCTACGCGCGTGTTCTGAAGAAAAAAACGGCTAACGAGGTAACAAAAGCTTTTGAATCCATTTTCAAAGAAAGTCGAATTCCTGAAAAAATTCAAACGGACTCCGGCAAGGAATTTTTTAACAAGAGATTTAAAACGTTGATGAAAAAGCACGGAATTGTGCATTTTGCAACAGCCAGCGATTTAAAAGCGTCGGTGATCGAGAGATTTAATCAGACGTTAAAAACTAGAATGTGGAGATTCTTTACAGCCAACAACACCAGGCGTTACATTGACGTCCTGCAGGATTTGTTGAAGGGATACAATCAAAGTTTTCACAAAACCATAAAAATGGCCCCGGACGATGTGACGTCCGAAAATGTGCCTCAGGTGTTTAGAAACCTCTACGGTTCTTTTCCAGAACGTCATAAAAAACAGAAAATGAAGTTCAAAAAGGGAGACTTTGTAAGAATCTCAAAACTGAGAGGAAAATTTGATAAAAAGTACGAGCAGAGTTTTACAGACGAGGTGTTTACCGTGGCTGAGGTTTTACACCGCACACCGCCCGTTTACAAACTTCAAGATTTTGACCACGAGCCCATAGAAGGCTCATTTTACGAGGCCGAGATGCAGAAGGTCAAGCTGAGCAGAGACCGGACGTATCACGTTGAAAAAATTATAGGCAGGCGCACCATAAATGGGAAAAAGATGATCCTGGTTCGTTGGAAAAACTGGCCTGAGAAATTCAACAGCTGGATCAAGGCCTCTGAATTAAAAAAACTTTAAATAACAACGCCCCCCCTCATCCGTTTCTATTTCTCATTATGAGGGTTTTAGGTAAAGACGGTTTTTACATCACGCTGCCTTCTAACGCTAGTTTAGACGTTTTTAAGGAAAACAAGAGCTCGAGCTTCCGTGTGGACTTACCCAGCCACCTGGATTTTGATCAAGAATGGGAGGTGGCTCTGACGGAAATAAGTTATCCGCACACCTTTTACAACGTACCGCACGAGGACGCCTATTTCGAATGGCGTCAGAAACCAGAACCTTCGTTGAAGATTACAGAGTTTCTGCATGAAGGGTCACACACCGTCCCCGTTTACTGCATGAAGTCTGAGGACGCAGAATCACCCGTGCACGTTCAGCGGATCAGAGAGGGCTGCTATCGTACCGTCGGCATGATCAGGAAGGAGCTGAACGGATTTTTTAGAAAAATTAAATCCGATATCTTTTTGGGTTGCAACGACATTCAGATTTCATTTCATTTTGATTTTGAAACCTCAGGAAGGACTCAATTACGTTTTCACTCATCTTTAGCTCGCATGATGGGGATGAAACCGGGGGAGTGGTTTCCATTTGAGCAAAAAACAGCTCCTTTTCCGGCGGATGTGAGAGGGGGATTTTATCATTTATTCTGCTACACCGATATTGTAACGCCCCAGATGGTCGGAGACGTGTATGCGCCCCTGTTAAGAACCGTCGACGTTCAAGGGGAATACGGGGATATCATCACGCAGCGTTTTAACCCCGCGTACTATTTACCTCTGGCTAAAAGACACATTGAAAACGTTAAGGTTGAAATAAAAAATGATCAGAACCAAACGGTGGATTTTACTTATGGAAAGTGCGTGTTGACGCTTCACTTCAGACCCAGAGCATAAAACGAGACGTTTTGGATAACCTCACTCAGTAGCAGCGAGCCTACAGACGTGTCTGCAGGGGGGCGACAGAGGCTGAGGGAAAAAAAATCATGACTCTAATCGGAGATCCCCGCCGCTTTGTGCATTATTATGACAGTCAAGTAGGCGGAGGAGGAGGGGGAATATCAGGTTTTCACGGGGCGCAAGTGATGTACGGTAGAGGGCTGGGGTCGATTTTTAGCAGACTTTTCCGTTTTGCTAAACCTCTTCTGAAGTACGGCGTTTCAGTTTTTAAACCGCACCTTAAAACGGCGGCGGGTGATCTAGCCACGGGGCTGTTTAAAAAAACCGTGTCAAAAATCAATTTGGATAGACAGGAGGGGTCAGGAGGGCTCACGGTGCTGTCACGTAGACCCAAAAAACCGTCCGCCGGGGGAGCGCTCTGTCTCAACCCTAGGCCATAAAAGAGGGGGTCGCAAAAGGAAGAAATCAGTAGCCAACGTTAAGAGGAGGAAGAAGCGCAGCCGCTCCGCCGACATCTTTTAGAACGATTGAGTGAGAGAGATGGCACTGTTGCACCAAAAATCCGTCGAGTGTAGACTGGGTGAATTGGATCTTTTCTCAGCACCCATGACGCAGCTGTCCCTGGAAGATAAAACCTACTCCGAAGTGGCTCCGGTGACAGCCATCACAGAAACTGGACCCTTGGAATTCTTCATTCCCGGAGACGGTGATCGTTATCTGGATTTGAACGATACGCTGCTTTATCTGAGGTTAAAAGTGTGTAACGCGGACGGTTCCGATTTACAGAACGACGCGCAGGTCGCGCTCATTAATTACCCTTTAAACACAATCTTCAGCCAGTGCGATGTGATTTTAGGAGATCGTTTGATTTCACAATCCAGCGCTACTCATCCCTACAGAGCCATGATAGAAACGCTGCTAAACTATTCAGAGGACACCCTCAAGAGTCAGTTTAGCGCCGGTCTGTTTTACAAAGACACCCCGGGGGGCATGAACTCCATCGTCACGGTTAACGGGCCTAACAAGGGGCTAAATACCAGGGCAGAGTTCACCAATAATTCTAGAGAAGTTCAGCTGATGGGTCCTTTACACGCTGACCTGTTTTTTTTGTGAGAGACTTTTGTTAAACTCTGTAGATCTAAGAATAAAGCTGACCAGGGCTTCGGACGCTTTCCCCAGCGGTACGCTTAGGGCACGAGGCCGCGTTGTTAAAGGGCAACGCTCTTTACCCTCTGACACGCGTGAGCGTAAAAACATACTCCATTCCTGAAAACTCGAGAATCTGCAACCAAGAAAATCTCTTTCTGGGTACATTACCTAAAACCATCGTGTTAGCGATGGTTCACCACTCTGCCTTCACCGGTGAGCGAGATTTAAATCCCTTCGACTTTACACACAACAATGTGGAATATTTAGCTCTCTCTCAGGACGGTCGTCAGATCCCAGCTAAAGCTTTCCAGCCTCAATTTAACGTCGGTCAGTCCGTCAGAGAGTTTTACAACCTCTTTAGCGCCACAGGAAGACACCTGAAGGATTTACCTCTGTGTATTGACCGCCGAGCCTTTGCCGCAGGTTATACCCTTTTTGCGTTTAATCTGGCCCCGGCTGAAGACTGCGATGCCCTGTCGGCCGTCTCATCCGGATCTCTACGGTTAGAAATGCGCTTTCGCGAACCCCTCCCGCACACGTCCACCCTTATAATGTACGCCTGTTTCGACTCTGTGCTGGAAATCAACTCCAAAAGACAGGTTCTCGTGGATTATTATAAAAAAAAAAAAAAAAAAAAAAAAAGGATTCTCATCAGCTGGAAAACATTTTGCGCCATCTGCTGAGCGATGACGTTTTTTGCGGAGTGTGGGCCTGCGATCAGCTCCCGCTTTTGACCCGCTCTTTTGACCTCCCTGCTTTTTTTGTCGTCAACACAGACCCCGCTAATCGGCCCGGTCAGCATTGGTTAGGTTTGACCTTGGAGAAGGGAGGGGTCGCTACGTTTTTTGATTCTTACGGATGCCCGCCAGAGTTAAAATTTGTTCAACCTCCGAACCGTCCTTTTGCCGTTTATCATCAAAGGGTGAAGCCGAGGGAATCTCAACCCTTGCACCATGACCCCCCCTTTCCTGCTCCCGCTGTTGATCCTCCTCGTGCAGCTGCTGCAGCTGCTCCTGACCCCTCTGCGACCCCGTGTGCACCGGCCTCTCCTTTTCCTCTTGTTTCACCAGAGACAGATAGCGTCGCAGTAATTCAGTGTACTTTTTAATTTTCTCATAAGAGGTCAGGCTATGATCATTTAGCACGTTTCTCATGTTTGCGTCTAAATCATCCGCAGCCTCTAACCTGATGGTGGGCTCAAGATGATTCACGCTGCGGAGCTGATGAGGAGAAACCAAGTACATTTTCTGCGCGTTTCTCATTTTTCCGACCTAAAGATTACTTCCGAAAGGCCTTTCTCATATCTAAAAATAGCTCAATGGCGGTAGGGATCGTCCCGAGCAAGAGGGGCAGGAAAGATCCCCCGCTCTGTTTTATCAAGAGGTTGTGTTTGTTTTTTAAACTGTTCTTTTTATCGGCCAACGAGCGGATAAATTTCCTCCTCTTTTTGAGCTTTTAAATTGTCCCGCAGATAACGGTATATTCCCCTTCAGCAGATTAAGAGCAATCTCGCACAGAGCTTGGATGAAATCCTTAGAGCAGTGCTGGAGAATGTCTTTCCGTTTCTTCGGCGAAGCGTGATACAAAGCCTGGAGTAAAGGCACGTTTCTTTTTATCCGCGCTGACATGAGAGGCCTCGGTCTTTTAGGACTTTTTGGGCAAATAAACGGCGGTTCTTTGATGAGGTAGGATCCCCGTCCGCAGTCTCAAATGTTCTGGGCATGTGGGTGTGAGATCGACCATTAAATAACCGTGCGGCTCTAGTGTGGCGTTTTTGAAAGGCTTCTAAAAAGAAGGCCTTCTGCGTCGGAAAAGCCTGATGCGCCAAAATATTAATTTGTAATTTATCTCTGGGGTTTTTGAACAAAACCAAATAATTACAGTTTAACCCGATGGTTCAACTGTATTTTCCCTTGTGAAATATGTTCTGAGTCAGCATAAAAACGCTCATGTTTCTGTGATGTCTGTACTGCGTAAATATTTTCACTACGTCTTGGTGATCCGCCGCTTGAAACATCACATCGTCCAAAACGACCAGGTGCTTTTGATGAGGCGGGAACAGCTCGGGGTCTTCAAAAGAATCGGGTAGTCCTTCGACAAATTTAATGTTTTTATTCATTTTCATCAGATCAGAATACAGAGGTTGATGTTGATTATAAATCCACACAAGATTCTCCGGTACAAAATCCAAAACATATTCACACGTTTCCAAAACACTCTTTACAAAATATGTCTTTCCGCATCCGCTGGGTCCTACAATCAGACATGAAAATGGACCATTTATTCTGCAATCATAATTGACCTCCATTTCAAGGGTGTGACTTTTTTTCTAGTCGCAGTCAATAACCAAAAGGTAAAGTGGTCCCGTCTTCAAAGAGACGTCTTTTATCAAACACCACCTGAAACCGCTTGGAAAATACAGAGTTTTTCAGAAGAAACCCCTTTTTATCTCTTCTGATGATTCGCTGGGGCGTCTGCAGCGTCTGACCTCTTGAACCCTGCAAAAATCCCTCCACCAGCCCCTTGACGCTGTCAAAATGAACGTGTTCGCTGCATTCTCGCGTCTGAGTGATGCCTTTGACACGGAGGACCGTTTTTTTACAATTCCTCGTCTGATAAGCGTAACTCTTTGGGCCGGCTGCAGCAAATTCCTGAATGACGTCCCCGTTCAGCTCATCCGTCAGATCTCCCAAGTAGGGGCCTAGTTCAAGGATGGGCTCACCCTCTTTCGCTGAATAAATCAGACTGTCCGTATCCATGTACAAAACCCTATCTTGCAAACGTTCCAGATAACCGTAGAGCTTAAGACGCGCGTACGCCGTTGTGAAAGAAGCCACGTACACGTTGTTTGAATTTCCTGGCGGGGTGAGGCATTTTTTGTTGCATTTCCACTGAACGAGGGCTGTTGCGTCGTTCAGAAACGCAAAATATTCCACCTCACACATCCCTGAAAACATCAAATGAAAAAATTCCTCGGGGTCGTTCACCAAGGCGGTCTGCAGAAGATTTATTCTTTGCCCGAATTTGCCCCACAAACTGTTCAGACATAATTTTGAAACCTGTCGGCGAGCGGGGTTAAACCTGATATTTTCAGCACCCAGCTTAATACCCTGCTTCAGTTCATAGTCGCGGATGTATTTTTCACGACTCTCCTGGTCTGCGGCGTTCGGCGGATATCCTGACGCTTCCTGCTTACCTTTGAGAAAGGTGTTCATGTACGCTGTAAAGACTGAATCGCTTTTATTTTGAAAATGCCACACTTCAAAAATTCTACAAAGCACGTACCCCTTCTCCAAAGCTTTGTTGAGTTCGACCGTTACCCACACCCCCGTCAATGCTCTGGCCTCGTCGTCGTGACAACACTCACCGTCCTGATTGTTCATTTCAGCGCACGTCCTGCAGAGGGTGAAAATGAGCTTTTTACCCAAAGTTCTGTACGGCAGAACAGGATGCAGGAGCCCTCTCGGGGGAAAGACCTTGGCTTTAATTAAGCCAAAGTAATTTTGAGGAGCGTCAAAATTTTCGTAAATGATGGTGGGGTGACCCAGAGGGTAAGCCGAGACGGCGTTCACGTAAGGGTACAGAGAAGTCACGTCCACGTAATGAACGGCTTCGTTTTCAGCGGCTGTGTAACGCAGCTTGATGGGACACGTTCTGCCACCGTACAAAGAGTCGCGTGGTTTCAGAGGCTCCGGCGCTTCAAACGTTTCCAGAAAATGTTTCACCTCCGCGTTATTGTTTTTCATTTCGTCCCATTCGTGCTCCCATATGACCACGGTGTTAACGCCATAAACGCTGCGCAGCTTCTGGAGTTTCTCCTGAGCGTCGGCGTGCAGCTGCTCAAACGTCAAGCCTCTTAGGGGGCATTTATCTTGAGGCCTGAAACATGTGGGACAACCGTGAAAAAAACAACCTAAAAATTCAAAGGCAAATTTTTCTCCATCGAGCTCCAGATAGCCGTCTGCGAAATAAGGCCCGATTTGACGCTCCCCCTGGTTTAGCGCGTGTTGAATGACTGCCTTCCGTCTGCGCGCTTCAAACTCTAGCCACTGAATAGAAGCGTGCGACGTAATTTAATCGCTCCTCCGAGCTAAAACCGGGAGGGAAATAACCCTTGCATCTGTTTTGAAAACCCAGCGCGTTCGGCATGTCGCATAATTTCATGGTCAGAAACGACAGAGAATCGATGAATGTCAAATCACAATCCTCATCTTTCAGACATAAAATTTTACCGCCGCTCATGAGGATTTTGGGTGTTAAACCCAGCTCCGTCATAGCTTTGAGGAGCAGATAGCTGTCGAATCCTTTCGAATTGTGCGCTATCAACACAGACCCCCGGAATTTGGCTTTTCTGAAATGGAGAACAAATTCTTTGGCGCAGTCGACACCGTAGAACCACCAGGGCTCACCTCGCAAAGCTTTGGTGCAGACGAGAAAGGGCACGTGCTCGTTGTTTTTGTTGGGAAACGTCTCAAAATCGTAAAAGATGAGCTTCTCGTTATGTTTCTGCACAGGGGGTAAAGGCTGGATGTAACACAAGTGCTCTTCA
Source organism: Oryzias woworae (assembly GCA_016861445.1). NCBI lineage: Eukaryota > Metazoa > Chordata > Actinopteri > Beloniformes > Adrianichthyidae > Oryzias > Oryzias woworae. The sequence continues at coordinate 45,322 of BOLG01000400.1, forward strand.
AAACTCCCCTCTATTTTCTCTTTGCAAATTTTACATTTTAAAGGCGCGCATTCGTGACTCCTGGTAGCACCGCTGAGGGGGATGTAATGCGTTTTTTTACACCGTTTGCACTTTTTGTACGAGTCGCAGATGCTGGGAGAATTTGGGCCTGCTCTAGGCTGTTTATGCCTCTCAAAGCAGCTCTGCGTGCGGCAGCTTTTATGACAATCGGGACACTCTGTCCAGGTTTCATTTACAGTCAGACAGAGAGGGTCATTACAGGTTGAGCAATGACCCGCGCAGCGATGAAAGTGTGGGTTTGTATAAGGTTTATAGCAAAAGTTACAAACGTAGGACCAACCCATTAAAAGTGACGGGCGTCTGCTCATTCAAACCGGCTAAACGTTGCAACTCACGAGCTTTGACCTCGACCTGAGCATCCGTGCACTGAGGATGCAACAGGTGTGCCAAGCCGATGGCAAAACACAATTTATCGTTTCTAACGCCCGGGTCATAAAGATGCCTTTTCTTCTTAGCCAATATCTCAACGTCCAAAGATTCTTCAATTTTACGTTTACCTCCCCCTCTCGGATTGTGAAAAATTTGTACAATCAATTCCAATTCTGCGTCTGAGGCTATGCTGGCGTTGGACTGAATGGCTCTCTCCAGCAGCTCCTCAAAGGCCTGCTGTATGGCTAGCCTGTCCACAGTTTCATTTATTCTCAAGCTGGTGTGAGAACGAACATCTCGACCTACGAGCTCTAACTGCACTATGTCCCCCCTCTCTGCTTCTGTTCCGACCGTCTCTGCTAACTCTGCGAGAACGCCGACAACATCCGTGTAAAACTGGGCCAAGTCGGGCGTGCCGTCGGGAGCGGGCACGTTAAAAACCCTTCTTATTTCAACGTTGTTAAAACGATCGCGTGGCACGTGCCGCACCTGACCTGAGGGTGTGTCCCGTGCTGATGAGGTGTTCCCCGCTGCTCGGGACCTCGCAGGGGGCGTGGCGGGATCCTCCAAAGCGTGTGACGTTGACGCAGCCGACGTCGGGGTGGTGACGTCGTCGCCCCCCTCCTCCTCCTCTCCAGCCGGGTCAGCTGGAGCTTCAGCCTGCAATCCTTGACCATCCTGCTGCTCTGGGGGTGGTGAAACAGGCGGTGTTCGAAACGGCTGTTGGAGCAGTTCCAAAGCCCTTCTTAAGGGGCTGAATACGGTTTCTGTCCGTGCGGATTGTGTTTCACCACGGTCCGCTGGCGGCGAGCGCCGCTGTGTGGGAGTTCTAAACCCTCACAACAATTCTGTAGCATTTCCAAAAGTTCAGACGGGACGGAATGCATGGAGGAATCTGGAGAATTAGTATCCTCTTCCCGCAGCTGTCGTAAAACATTTTCAACCGGCATCGGAGCAAATTCTGGTTTCTCATTTTCTGTCGGAACCGTCTGAGCAGGGGGAGACAATTTGGGACAAATTTCAAAGTTCACAGGGGAGGGCGTTTGTAAAACCCGCTGCTCACACCTTTCTGAAATAGTGTCTTCTAAATTGGGGAAAAAATTCAACCCATCGAGAGAATCTTGGTCAAACATCACATGTTGTAAAACATTACCAGGTGCCGATGAATGCGCATCTTCATTCGGATCAGAACTTATTAATTCATTCAGAATCCTCAAGCTTTGTTCACTCGTTGAATCACACATTTTCAAAAGTCACACCCTGAACGTTTTAAAGGAATAAAAAACTGGTCTGTGTGTTTTTTCCAACCATATTTATGAAATCAGCACAAATTCAAAACAGTCACACTTTTTCCAGAAAGGACTCTGTGAGCTGGATCAGACGACAGATGAGGTAGAAACGTCTTCCTTCAGGCTCAATGTCCCTCGGATCCTGAAAATCTAACAGAGAGGGAGAAAAACGAGGGTCAAATTCAAAACGCCAGCGCCTCGTAACCGCGTGTTAGCCGAAAGCTAACCTGTGACTCCCAATCTTCTCCTTCCGCTTCTTTCTCTCGGAGCTGTGACGGGGGTTGGGCGACTTCTCGGCACACGTTGGTAATGGACACGGCGACCCGTTCCCCGACGTTGAAATCCGATCCTCCGCGTCGGTTCGGTGGGTCTAACCGTTTGCGGGGTGATCCGGTTCGGTGGTGAGTTTGACGGGCTAAAAACCCACTGACGGTCGGCTGGGCTGCGTAAAAACGAATGCTGAGCAGTCTGAACGGATGCAGTTCCGGTCGGACCTGTTTCATGTAGCACCAGTGCTGGTTTTTGAAGTTCCGAGGCGGGATGTGACGCGTCAATCACATCCGGGTTGTTCTCCACTCGAGCCTCACCTTCCAGTAATTCTGTATGTGTGAGAAGAGCGTATGAACGGTATATTAAAAATGTCAAATCGATTAAAAAAGTTTTTTTTACAGATTACGTGTATTTGATGGGGGAGAAACTCACCCAATTCAGGCTGAGTGGGACCGAAAAATTCTGTAATTTTGAAAAAAAACAGCGTTAAAAACGTCAAATCACCGTTGTTTTTAAGAATATAACAAGAACGTCTCAGCTCACCTCTTATGAATTCTTGCGAAAATCTTGTATGAACATCAACGCGTGTTTGTGATTCTACAAGAATAAATTAAAAAACAGAGAATGTGAAGCTTTTGTTTATTATTTTTATTAATAAAAGAGTTAGAGTTAAAAGTTTGTTTCTCACCGGAGTTCTTTGTTCCGGGACCCGCAGACATGTTCGGAAATCCGGGACACGTGAGCGCGCGCGTCCGAATGCTGATGGATCTGACCTAGGTTAAAATCTCGACCTTCTTATACCGTGATATACCGGCTGTTAAAGCATCCCGATTGCCTCTCATGTTTTGTTTTTCCCCGGCGGTCGAGAGAGTTTATTGGGTTTAATCAGTGTCATAGCATCTAGGATGAGGGTGTCTGTCCGTCTTATCCCGCAAAAGCGGGGGTTATTTCGCATCCCGATTGCCTCTCATGTTTTGTCTTTTCCGGCATTCCGTAGAGTTTATCAGGTTTAGTCAGGGTCATTGCATCATGAGTAAACTCCGTCTGTCTTAAACCACAAAAGCGAAGGGTTTTAGCGCGTCTCGATTGCCTCTCATGTTTTGTTTTTCCCCGGCGGTCGAAAGAGTTTATTGGGTTTCATCAGGGTCATTGCACCATGAGTAAACTTGGTCTGTCTTAAGCCACAAAAGCGAAGGGTTTTAGCGCGTCTCGATTGCCTCTTATGTTTTGCCTTTTCCGGCGTTTTATAGCGTTTATGACCGCATCTAAGTGCACTCTGTTTATCTTTCCCTGGCCTCTGAACAGGTGTGTGTGTGTGTGTGTGTGTGTGTGTGTGTGTGTGGTGCGTGCGTGCGTGCGTGCGTGCGTGCGTGCGTGCGTGCGTGTGTGTGTCATCCGGCATGCGCTGGTTTGTCCAATGGCTGATGAGAAGGAGGCGGGGTGTTGGTGGCTAGAAATCCAAAATGTCTTTGCCCTCGCTACTTTAACATTTTTGTCTCGCCGTGAGGTGAATGGGCAGCGCGCTCGTAAGCTTTTCTTGTCAGGGCATTGATGAAAGTCTGTGAAAGACTAGCTAAACATCTTTTTGACGTTTAGGGGCTTTCAAGGATTTATTTTATTTCTTTCTTCCAAAACAGATTTCCTAAACTAACGCTTTTCTCATCAGGGTACTTATCGGGTGTCTGGGAAAGACTAGCTAAACATCTTTTTGACGTTTAGGGGCTTTAAATGATTTATTTTATTTTTTTTTCTTCCAAAACAGTTTTCCTCAACTTGTGAAGCAGGAGGGGGTGGGGAGAGTGGGTGGGTGGGTGTGGAGGGGAGGTGGGGGGCGGAGGGAGGTGGGGGGTGGGGGTGTGGGGTGTGGAGGGGGGGGGGTGTAAGCCGGTCGCAAATAAACATTTTTTTATCAACCTTGCATTCTTTTATTTTACTTTATACCTACGTCATTTATCATTTTAATATCAAATTCGCATGAATTAAATTATGCTTCATTTATCCATCAACATTATGATTTATGGGTCATTTTACATATCATTTATGAATATATCATTTTAATATCAAATTTATATTTAATCGATTATGCTTAATCTGGAATTAAATTATGCTTCATTTATCCATCAAAATTATGATTTATGGGTCATTTACATATCATTTATGAATATATTATTTTAATATCACATTTATATTTAATCGATTATGCTTAATCTGTCAGTCAGAAATTATGATTTATGACTTTTGGGTCAAAGGTCACCTGTCAAAATGAGTTTGATGGAAGGTGTATTTTATTACTCTCTCATATCGCACAAGAAATCAAATTTTGACATCCAAATCGTAAAAACTAAGGCTAAAAAGACAAACAATTAGCTTTTTTAAGCTTTTTAGGCTGAGAACATGATTTTTGCAAACAACTTTGACTGAAAAGCACACATTGTCACTTTTGCTATACATTCATCATATCGCACAAGAAATCAAATTTTGACATGCAAATCGTAAAAACTAAGGCTAAAAAGACAAACATTTAGCTTTTTTAAGCTTTTTAGGCTGAGAACATGATTTTTGCAAACAACTTTGACTGAAAAGCACACATTGTCACTTTTGCTCAACATTCATCATATCGCACAAGAAATCAAATTTTGACATGCAAATCTCAAAAACTAAGGCTAAAAAGACAAACATTTAGCTTTTTTAAGCTTTTTAGGCTGAGAACATGGTTTTTACAAACAAAATTGACTGAAAAGCACACATCACTTTTGATCAAAATTAAGTATATCGCACAAGAAATCAAATTTTAACATCCAAATCGTAAAAAACAAAGATAAAAAGGACAAACATTTACCTTTTTTGAGCTTTTTAGGCTGGGAACATGATTCCTACTAACAACATTGACTGAAAAGCACACATTGTCACTTTTGATCAACATTAAGCATATCGCACAAGAAATCAAATTTTGACATCCAAATCGTAAAAACTAAGGCTAAAAAGACAAACATTTAGCTTTTTTAAGCTTTTTAGGCTGAGAACATGATTTTTGCTAACAAAATTGACTGAAAAGCACACACTGTCACTTTTGCTCAACATTCATCATATCGCACAAGAAATCAAATTTTGACATCCAAATCGTAAAAACTAAGACTGAAATGACAATGATTTGGCTTTTCTAAGCTTTTTAGGTTGAGAACATGATTTTTGCTAACAACATTGACTGAAAAGCACACATTGTCACTTTTGCTCAACATTAAGCATATGGCACAAGAAATCAAATTTTGACATCCAAATCATAAAACTAAGACTAAAATGACAATGATTTGGCTTTTCTAAGCTTTTTAGGTTGAGAACATGATTTTTGCTAACAACATTGACTGAAAAGCACACATTGTCACCTTTGTTCAACATTCATCATATAGCACAAGAAATCAAATTTTAACATCCAAATCGTAAAAACAAAGAATAAAAGGACAGAAATTTACCTATTTTATGGTTTTTAGGGTGAGAACATGATTCCTGCCAACAACTTTGACTGAAAAGCACACATTATCACTTTTGATCAACATTATGCATATCGCACAAGAAATCAAACTTTGACATCCAAATCGTAAAAAACAAAGAATAAAAGGACAAACATTTACCTTTTTTGAGCTTTTTAGGCTGAGAACATGATTACTACTAACAACATTGACTGAAAAGCACACATTGTCACTTTTGATCAACATTAAGCATATCGCACGAGAAATCAAATTTTGACATCCAAATCGTAAAAACTAAGGCTAAAAAGACAAACATTTAGCTTTTTTAAGCTTTTTAGGCTGAGAACATGATTTTTGCAAACAACTTTGACTGAAAAGCACACATTATCACTTTTGTTCAACATTAAGCATATTGCACAAGAAATCAAATTTTGACATCCAAATCGTAAAAACTAAGGCTAAAAAGACAAACATTTAGCTTTTTTAAGCTTTTTAGGCTGAGAACATGATTTTTGCAAACAACTTTGACTGAAAAGCACACATTATCACTTTTGTTCAACATTAGGCATATTGCACAAGAAATCAAATTTTGACATCCAAATCGTGAAAACAAAGGACAAAATAACTGAAATTTACCTATTTTATAGTTTTTAGGGTGAGAACATGATTCCTGCCAACAACATTGACTGAAAAGCACACATTGTCACTTTTGATCAAAATTAAGTAAATCGCACAAGAAATCAAATTTTAACACCCAAATCGTAAAAACTAAGACTAAAATGACAATGATTTGGCTTTTCTAAGCTTTTTAGGTTGAGAACATGATTCCTGCTAACAACATTGACTGAAAAGCACACATTGTCACTTTTGCTATACATTCATCATATCGCACAAGAAATCAAATTTTGACATCCAAATCGTAAAAACTAAGGCTAAAAAGACAAACATTTAGCTTTTTTAAGCTTTTTAGGCTGAGAACATGATTTTTGCAAACAACTTTGACTGAAAAGCACACATTGTCACTTTTGCTCAACATTCATCATATCGCACAAGGAATCAAATTTTGACATGCAAATCGTAAAAACTAAGGCTAAAAAGACAGACATTTAGCTTTTTTAAGCTTTTTAGGCTGAGAACATGATTTTTGCAAACAACTTTGACTGAAAAGCACACATTGTCACTTTTGCTCAACATTCATCATATCGCACAAGAAATCAAATTTTGACATGCAAATCGTAAAAACTAAGGCTAAAAAGACAAACATTTAGCTTTTTTAAGCTTTTTAGGCTGAGAACATGATTTTTGCAAACAACTTTGACTGAAAAGCACACATTGTCACTTTTGTTCAACAATAAGTAAATCGCAGAAGAAATCAAACTTTGACATCCAAATCGTAAAAACTAAGACTAAAATGACAATGATTTGGCTTTTCTAAGCTTTTTAGGTTGAGAACATGATTTTTGCTAACAACATTGACTGAAAAGCACACATTGTCACTTTTGGTCAACATTAAGCATATCGCACAAGAAATCAAATTTTGACATCCAAATCGTAAAAACTAAAAATTTTAATTAAAAATTTACCTTTGACTTCCAAACAGTAGGAATTTAGACTAAAATGACATTTAGCTTTTTTTTGTGGGGTTATGGACCCTGGATTTTTGTTGGATTTGTGTTTGGTGTCCACTTCCTGTTTTATTTTGTTGTTGGTTGTACTTCCTGTGTTCCACCTCTGTTTTCAGGTCTCTTGAGACTCCTCTCCTGGTGTGTGTTCTCTCCCTCCTTAATTGGCACACCTGTTATCTATTACCTCATCCCCTCCTCCTGGTTGTAAGTCTTTGTCTCCCCTGCACTGGTTGTCGGGTGGTTTTTATTCCTTCAACGATTTGTCTTCTGGTTTTTTTCGAGAACTTATTTTGAGTAAATGAAAGACTTTTTTTCATTTAAATTTGCCGGCTGCATTTGTGTCCGCATGTCAACCCTGACATTTTTAAGCTAAATTTTGACTTTAAATTTTGATTTTTACAAAGGTTAGACTTTTTTAAAAAAAATGTCACAAAAGGTGATTTTTAGTCATTTCTAGTCAAAATCATGTTCGATTAAAAAGTTCAAAAGAGTGATAGTCATTTTTACTGTTTGGACTTTAAATTTTCATTTTTCACAAAATACACTGTTTCTTGTCAAAAAAGTCACAAAGTTTGCTTTTCAGTCATTTTTAGACAAAATCATGTTCTTTGCTAGTTGTTGTTCGGACTAACCATAACCCGCTTGTTTTTATGTAACGCATGTATAATATGTTTTCTGCTGTGTTAGTGCACAACTGTATTCTTCAGATCCACCACAGAAAGGGTAAAAGAAAATATGCTAGCAGATGCCCTGTCCAGGTCCGGTTAATTTGTCTTTTCACACCCCTGATTTTGTTTGGTGCTTTTGTTTACAGACCCTAAGTTCTAGGTTTGAAACTTAAGGGGAGGGGTGTTACGGCCCCTGGCCTACTTTTGTGTGTGTGTATGTGTTTGTCCCTTGCAGAGTTCTGCTCCACCATGCTGCCTGACTCCACAAAATTGACAGTTCTTTTACTTTTTGAACGTTTTAGGCTGAGAACATGAATTTTGCAAACAACATTCACTCAAAAGCAAACAATTTATCTTTTGTCTGACAGTGTATTGTACACACGTGGACAAAATTGTTGGTACCCCTCAGTTAAAGAAGGAAAAACCCACAATTCTCACTGAAATCACTTGAAACTTACAAAAGTAACAATAAATAAAAATTTATTAAAAATTAAATAATCAAAATCAGCCATCACTTTTGAATTGCTGATTAACATAATTATTTAAAAAAACAAACTAATGAAACAGGCCTGGAAAAAAATGATGGTACCCATAACTTAATATTCTGTTGCACAACCTTTTGAGGCAATCACTGCAATGAAGCGATTTCTGTATTTGTCAATGAGCGTTCTGCAGCTGTCAACAGGTATTTTGACCCACTCCTCATGAGCAAACTGCTCCAGTTGTCTCAGGTTTGATGGGTGTCTTCTCCAAATGGCATGTTTCAGCTCCTTCCACAGATGTTCAATGGGATTCAGATCTGGGCTCATGGAAGGCCACTTTAGAATAGTCCAACGCTTTTCTCTCAGCCATTCTTGGGTGTTTTTGGCTGTGTGTTTTGGATCGTTCTCTTGTTGGAATACCCATGACCTGCGACTGAGACCAAGCTTTCTGACACAAGGCAGCACATTTCTCTCCAGAATGCCTTGATAGTCTACAGATTTCATTGTACCTTGCACACATTCAAGACACCCTGTGTGTAAGTTTCAAGTGATTTTCAAGTGAGAATTGTGGGTTTTTCCTTCTTTAACTGAGGGGTACCAACAATTTTGTCCACGTGTGTATTAAAAAGTAAGTTTTGAGTGTGTGAGCCACTGAGGCAGCTTGATTTCTGCTGTCTGCAAAGTTGTACTTGTAGAGTAGGAAGGCAAGATTTTTAACAGCATTACATGGCATCATGCTATGGTTATGACACTAAAGTTTCAAACTGAAAATGATAGATCTTTTTTAATAAATGTCTGATTTTACATAGCAAGTATGTGACTTTTTTACAGGAAATATCTTATTTTATAAACTCATAATTTTTTTGACTATGTATATTTACGAAGTAACATTTTAGAATAAAAGGTTTAATAACAGTAAGATGAATAATAGCCTTAATGTAGTTTATAAACAAAGTATAACAAATAAGCAAGCATTGCCAAATGTTTGTTAGATATTTATCAGCACTGTTATTCTTAGAGCCCCAGCCACTTACATTTGGTGTCATGGATATGTTCTCTACAGATCCCAAAAGGAGTTATTTCAGCAGCATGCGGTGGTTGAGAGATGTTCTGGTTTAGAAATGTCCTCAACAGAGGACACATTGGCCTTGTTGGTTGTCTGCAGGCCAATAACAAAAAAATAGGTCTGTTTGTCTTTGCCTTATGACTTTGAGTATGATTTTTTGAGGGATGGTCATCCCTGTGCTATCGCATCACACTCAGGCACCTGCATGGAATAATGACAGGAAGAGCCTGCATCAAGATGACACTCCATCAAGGGCTCAAATTTTCTGCACTGAAGTGCCGTTTCATGACTGCATCAACCAGCGCCTAAACTGAGGAGACTGTCCAGCAAAGGATGGTTACAGTGATCTTCAGGCTCTAGAAGTATCAGAGGTGAAGGTTGAAAGTCAGGTCAAAATGTTCAAAGTAACCCCCCAAAACAAGGGTTACTATTACAAGTTTCAGAACTTTCCAAAACAGCTTCAGGGATTTCTGTCAAAGAACAGAGCAGCAAAGATCCCAAAGGTTCTGGGTCTGTTCCGGGAATGAACACAGAAATGTCCTTTCAGAGTTTTGATAGAAATGTAGGGGTTTTAAAATAAAATGTGTGTGGTGTAAATTAAGATAAAAACCTCAGAAATGACTTATCCTTTCTTTTTCCTGATGATAGTTTTTGACGTGAGTTTTCAAACAACTGATGCACAAATGTGCATTTTCTGATTCCAGCTTGGCTTTGTGAGTGAACACGGCATCAGGAGAGAAACGCGTTTAGCCACATTTCAGGTTTACTGCTGATGAACTGGTGTTTGCATTGTTTAAGATGATGTCAAATTAGAATGATCTGGTTAAAGTGGTGTCTTCTGTGCTGGTCAGTGTGGATGGGCCCTCCTGAGCTGTTTATTTCTTTGATGCGCATCAGCACTCTGCAGCCTATAACTGGAAGGATGCATTGACGCCTTTAGTCACCATGTTTTCCTGCATGAGCTCAGCAGGCCTCAGACAGACTTAAGGTTTTTCTGCTCAGTAAACACAGAAAACTATGATTCCATGTTTTCCTCACAGTAACAAAACGTCTGTGTTTAAGGAAACTTTTCTTTTATCTCAAATCCTGACATTTTTTTTGCTGAGCTTTATCTTTACCTGAGTTTTAGGATTCTCATCCTGGATGTTCTCCTACATTCAGAGCAGGTCCCTCTGTGCTTTGGACCTGAACGCTTTCTGCTCCACCTGCAAAACTGTAATCTTAAGATAAAAGTTAAAAAGCCCTGTTTCAGGAAATGTAGTCTTATTATCTGTCTTGCAAGGAAAATAATCAGATAACATTTTTTCAATTGCAAATCCTAGTATGAGAAATGACAAATCTCAGTAAGATTTTTTTTTTGCCTTTTGAAAGTAAATCTGACAATGGTATTAGAATAAATCAAAGATTCTAAGGTGCCTGTTTTTGCAGTGCAGTCAGGAGAAGAGAACTGAGCAGGAAGACAGAAGACTTAATAAACACACACATCTTCTCTTGTTATGAAGAAATATTTTTTTATTTGACAAACATGGGTAAACTCTTAGAGTAAAGATGGGAAAAAAAAAAGCTTCATTCTGTCATCTTCACTGCCGCCAGCAGTGGCAGGAAGCAGTCAGTGTTTCCATGCTGGAATGATTTATAAAGTTAGTTTCAATTTTGTTCCTGCTCAACACTTCTAGTGTTTAGTTTTGAAATGGCCTTCAGCATTTATCCTCAAAAAGAGTCAGGAATGCACACAGTACTGGAGATTAATGCTGCATAGCTTTAACTTTGAAATGTCAAAACCGTAATTTTTGTCAATCTAAAATATGAATGAATGGAAATGTCTGAAAATACAGATATAGATGAACATTCAGAGTATTAAATGTTTGTTTGGAGGCTGGAGAACCTCATTTTGAGTAGATCATGATGGCGTGACGTTTCTAAATGTGCGCCTCACACCCCCCTCCCTGCAGCTGTGCAGCTGGAAGCTGGATGGAGTTTAAAGGCTGTGAAGCAGAATCAAAACTAAAACCAGGAAACTTCAACATTTGCATAAAAAAATTATTAAATAGAACAAAGAAAACAAGTGAATAATGAGTCAACATATCCACCAACAAAAAGCTGTGACAGCCAGGTCATGTGACCCACCAGCTTACAGTAAGAACACTTGAAATGAGGGGGCAAATCAATTTTCCACAGCAAATGTTTTGGGCAGAAGCAGCTCATGTCAAAAAAAGATCACAGAACCAGGTTCTAATTGTTCAGAATGACCAGTACTTGGTGGATCTGCGGTTTATCTGCAGCTTGTAAACTGAAAATAAGTTGTGATGCACAGCTTCATGGAAGCTGGAGACTTTTCTGAAGAGGTGTGGTAGGAGCATAGGTCACATGGTTCTCCTGCAGAACTAACAGCAGAGCCAAACAGTGACTCTAAAGTGTCATAGAACAAGCAGATGAAGGAACTAAAGGAAAGATGAAGTCTTGAGGACACTGTCATCACCAAACATGCTCACGCATTAACACAGACGCTCAGCTGAAACCACATGTACAACTGAGGAGAAGTGGAAATCCAGAAATTCATTCATGTCGGAGCACAAAGGTCTGCAGCCACACAGTAATAAGATCACAGTCCACATGGGCCCTGCTGCTTCCTCTTATTGGTTGCAACAGGAGTGACAGCAGGAGTAGAGAAGGGGAAGCTGCAGAGGAGCCTACTGCATCCTTGCTTTATTTATGGCTTGAAGCTCTGCACTCAGAACAACAGCAGATGTTTTCTCTTTGCTCCTCTGGACCTCATGTCTTGCTTCAACACCAGCTTTTATAGCTCTTCATAATCTCCATCATCTCTTTTGATCAATCCTCCACCCCCACCCAAGAAGTCCTCCAGCTCATCCACCTCAGACTTCTTTGACCGTGATTTCTTCTTCTTTTTGTCCTTCTCGTCTGTAGCTGCAGCTTCGTCCTTCTCCTTCTTCTTGTGTTTGTGTTTCTTCTTCTTCTCGTCCTCCTGCAAGCAGACAAGAACTTAAAGTTCATCATGTCACAACTGTTCTCTTTCATGTGATCAAAAGATTCTTCAAACTCTCATATTTGAAAAGTTTGGTTCAGTACCAGCTTCTCCCTGGCAGCTGTGTCCATGATAAACTCCAAAAAGCTCACATTAGGAATGTTCTGGAACAACTCAATGCAGTTTACAGAAGCGCCAAACATGTCAGTTCTGAACACCATATCGATGCTGCAAGTTTGGAAATATTCAATCTAATGACTGAACATCATTAGCTGTAGTGTGAACATCTGCAGCAACAAGAAGGTTGATGTGCAGAAGGAGCTTGAATCTGAACTGGATTTGGTCTAACTTCTATACCAGGGGTCTGCAACCTTTAACACTTAGGAGCCATTTGGTTGAACTGTCCGAAATGAGTGAGACCTCTAAAATCCCACATCATTGTTTATTTTAAAAAAAAAACAACAACTTTATTTATGCTTTTAAAGCCATTGGTTCATTCTTCTTTAAAAATAAGCTGTCACATATTTACTACAACTGAATTATGAAAGTGTTATATTTTTCTACAAGTAACTATTCTAACCTTGTTTTACTTTTGACAGCATCAAATACAAGTTCTATTCAAAAGAAAATAAAAATGTCAAATAAGATCCTTCTGCTGCAGCAGATTTACTGGAATTAATGATTTGGTTAATTGCAAGAAAGCTACATCAAACGTGGCATTTTCTATAATTTTAACTTTGGTACGCTTTCATCGTTTTTCCCCTTTTTGCTATCAAGTATAAACATGACAGATTTTTTTTTTTAAACCTATACTTGTAAATGCAATTATATACTTTAGCAGTGTTGCCTCTGAATAGCAACAAGATTTTATTGTTCAGCAGAAGATATAAATATGTTCTTTGAGCTTATTCTAACAAAAACAATCAGCAGAATAAATCTTCACAAATATTATCAGTTATCAGACATGTTGAAAATCTAAACATAAATGAAAAGACTTAAATACCTAAATTAAATTAACCAAAAACCATTATTAGTACTTTTTTAAATCAAAGAGCCAAAATGGAGGGATAAAAGAGCCACATGGCTCCGGCGTCTAAGGTTGAAGACCCTAAGACTTCTGAACCTCTTTCACAGAAGAGTCCACACTCGAGTGCAGCATCTCACATCCAGCAGAGCAGCAGCTTCATCTTTCAGCCTGAAGGAGACTAAATTACCTCCTTGCTCTTCTTTTTTTTCTTCTTCTTCTCCTTGGAGGAGGGCTTGCTGTCTTTCTCTAAAAAAAAATAAATAAATAAAAAAATACAGGAAAAGAGGCGTTATTTCAAAGCGTGCATAGACTGCTCCATAGCAAATGGGCACAGACTGGCCATAATCAGTAAAGCAAAACAAGTGAGCTGCAGACTGTCTTTTTTAAGTTTGCTTCCAAGCATCAGGTCATTAAAGGAGCAGGTTCTTGTCTGATAGTTGTCTATATAGGTATCTCTTCAGCATTAAAACATAAGAGCCTGCTGAGCATTCCTCGTGTTGAGTAGAAACTCAGGAATCACTTTAACTTCCTGCTATGAGAGGACAATCAGTCATCAACAACGGCTCACCTTCTAGCTCCTCGCTGCTGTCCTTCACAGCAGAAGCTTCCTCCTGGATCCCAAGGCCGAACAGGTCTGCATCGTCGTTGGGCTTGAAGGAAATCACAGTGGGCTTCAGGGGCTCTGTCACCATGACTCCAGGGATGTCCTCATCAGAGAGGTCAGACAGGACCTCATCTCTGAGCGGAAACGTATCCTGAGGTGAACCCAGAGACAGAGATGTAAACAAACATCTCCCTCCTCCACCCTTCTTACAGAACAGATAGGACACTGTGCTGTGAGTGCCAGGAGTTCAGGCACTGCCATGAAGCAGTTTACCTTAACAATCTTGGGGGTGTCAGAAGCCTCAGACTCAAAGTCGGGGTCATCCATGACAAAAGACAGCATCTGCTGGGCCACTGGGGCCTCCAAGTCTGTGTCTGAGTCATCCGCCCTTGAGGGGCCCTTCTTGCTCTGGGATCGGACCGGCTGCTCCGCTGCTGGGGTCAGTGTGAGAAAAACGGGGGCGTGGCCTGTGCGTTCCATGGCTTTGGACCCCACCTTTGGTTTGGTGAGAGGGGGTACAGATCTGTAACAGGAAGTCATTCATGAAGATGGCAGGAAGTCACTGCCAGATTTCCAACTCACAAGTCCATTACTGTTCCTGATTCACTTTAAACGATTCAATTATATTTCCAGCATTTCTTTTTTTGGATTCTTCATTCATTCATCTTCTTAACCGTTTTGTCTCTTTCGGGGTCACGGGGCTACCGGAGCCTAACCCTGCCACTCATGGGCAAAGGCAGGGGACACCCCTGGACAGGTTGCCAGTCTGTCACAGGGGCCACAATCACACACTCATGCACACTCACATCCACCCTGACCAATTAACCTATGGGAGGTTAGGTAAGGGAGGGTGGGAGGAAGCCAGAGTCCCCAGCGAAAACCCACGAGAACATGCAAACTCAACAACATAAAGGTCCCCCATTGGTGACACTGTTTCAAGTCCCCCAGCTGGGACTTGAACCAGGGAACCTTCTTGCTGTGAGGCAAGAGTGCTAACCACTGCTCCACCGTGCAGCCCTAGAATCTGCATTCTAAAATCTGTTTTGTCTTCCCCCCCCCCCAAAGCTATTCTAACTCAATACACTGATCCTCTGTTGGAATTTCTGCCTAAAGAATCGGTCAGAATCCCTACCCGCACGAGTTACAGTAGTATCTGTCCTCGCCTCTACCTCAGTGGGTTAAGTTGGCTCTGCTGCAGTACCATCATCAACCCCACCCCTAAGCGCACTGTCCACCTGAGACCTGCTGTCAGAGAATCGGAGGACTCCCTGCTCTGAAAGATGTCTACTTAAAATCAAATTTATGTCAGGCTTGCAAGTAGCAGCCACGTTATAGATGTCATAGTACTTGGCAATGATAATAAATCCACTTTAGTGTACTGATCCAGTTTGTACTGCTTTAGGTTCAGAACAAAATCACCCAAGTTGAAAGTCGTAACATTCAACAAACAGAGCAATAAAGACATGTAATCACATGAAATCCACAATCAGTTATCAAAAACAGTGACTCATAAAAACAAGTGAAATCCCGGACAAACCCCCAAATATGTTATGCACCTTTTGTCAGGGGGGGCAAGGCACAACATAAAATCAAAAAAAATTTTGCACTTTTTTAAAAAAAAAAAAAAAAAAGCTGAAAACCAAGAGACATTTCTTGGTTAGCTTTTTCCTCTAAACTAATAATTGCTGTTTTTTCTGTTAAATCAAGTCAATCAAAGTAACATACACTTTCAGGTTGGGCTCGCTGTCCAGGTCCTGATCCTGTGTAACTATGGGCGCTGCTTTTTCTCTCTCCTCCTCATCACTGGTCAGAGTGACACGCTTACTGGAGGGCAGTTTGGAAGTCCGGGGTTGGATTGGTTCATTGTCATCTGGATCAAGCTCATCCAGGAACCCGGATACCATAGGGTTCCCTCTGCCCTCTCCGTCGCTACTGTAAAGCACATTCTTAAACAGAGAAACCAAGGAGCACATACAAACTTACAAGCACAGAGGCCTGACCTGTCGCTGTCCATGGCTTGAGCTGCTGTGGGGGGAGGGGCTTTGCTCTTTGAGGGTAGGCTGTCCTCCAGGAAGCTCCTGTCCAGTCTTTCATCTGGCACAAAGTCATCCACACTCTGCACCTGCCCAGGACTGGAGGTTGCAGGGGGATCCTCTGAGGAAAACATCCAAACGTTAGAGAATATCCCCAACAAAAAGCAGTCACACCGAGTTCGAAGAGACCCTAGACTACTTCGTCTGAAAGCACAAGCCCGCATGACACGCACGCAGCACTGAGTCTGTGGACCCTTTCACTTCTGCGGCTTGGCCTCAGGTCTAGTGACAGATTTTACTGCACTAAACTTCAGTAATCCCTTCAAACAAAAGCACACATCTGAATCTGATGGATTCTCCCATCCAATAAAAATTGGTGTTCTGAACCATTGTCCAGGTTCTGGGCAAAGTTTTTATTAAAAGATCACAGAAAAATCAGAAAGTGGTTCACAAGAGATGTTTTAGAAATCACTTGTATTTTTAGATCTGTGCCTGTGTCCCTTTAACAAGAGGAGTTATGGTAAATGGCATTTAGATCGGTACTTCTCTTTACTGTGGAACAACTTTCCCGGGTTGTCTGGTGCAGCTTCTTTTTCAGTGAAATTTGCATGCTTTTAATATAGGGTGTGCTCTGCATTCTCAGTGTCTGTTGACTTTGCCAATCAATCTCCTCTGTGCTGTGTTTTCAGCACAGAATGCATTCAGTTTACCAAATCTATATAAAAAGTCATCGCCATATTTGTTTTTATTCTTTAATACTGGACTCGTTTTTCAATGAAGGTTTGAACTTTGAGAGTTTAAACAAGAGGGAGGTGTGAAAATGTTCCTATCTGTCTGAGAAAAGTGTAGAAAGTGTTTGTGATTTTTGATCTCTCACTGTTCAAATGAACCTAACATTAGGATGACAGACTGTCAATATCTTTTCAGGTGGGCAAACCTACAAAATCAGCAAGAAATCAAATTTTTTTGCTCTTTTGTAAATAGTTTTTAGGCACTGAATTGTTCCCATAACTCAAAATAATAATTTTAGTTCAAGGGCAAACCTCAACAGTTATGACAACCTGTCCCAAACTTCTGGGGCAGGTGAAGGAGAAAATCTGGTATTTTCTATGCGGTAAGATAACTGTCAACAAGAAACATTTTCATTAAAAAAAAGATAGAACATTTAGTTTTATGTTTGACATGTCTGTTTTGAATACAAGTTATCTTTTTTTCGAATCCAACTCTTCTGTGTCTTGAATACGGATTTCACCTGATCATAAACTGTCAAAAATACGTCACGTGGTCACCGACATATACAATTTCCGGAACATCAATTTAACTGAGTGCGTCTGCGTATTGCAACTCATTAAACGCCAATAGAATTGTTACTGTCACTGAAAACATCACGTGCCCTGAGTTGAGTCCCTGATTGGTTGAGGAGCTCTGACCAGCCGCAGTGGCCGCTTAAGTTCGCTCAATTCGCGCAGCAGAACCTCAACTCGCGTCTAAACCATTGACTTTACATTGAAACTGGCCGCCTCTGCCACGCGAATCGCGTTCGGTGAGAGTGCACCTTTAGAATGTTTTTGATCCTATGGCAGGAAAATTATCTTGATACTGCTTTGCTGGGGAAAAAAAGATATTTACAGTGTTTTTCTTTGCTTGTTTTTTTTTTAATTTGTTGCTTTATTGCAACAGTGGAGCGTCTAAACAGTGCAACTGACCTGGAAGTGGTGGCAAAAAAAAGAGAGATTTTAATAGGAGAATGATGAAAGAAAATAAAAACGCCTGAGCAGGCAGCTGAGGGATCCTTGTCTCTTTGCTGTCACCCACTGGTGTTGTGCCAAAGGATATTTCCCCTGCTAGACTTTGCTTCCCCAGTTTTAGGCATCGTTCTGGCAGGGGCAATGTTCCTTGGCACAACACCAGCCAGAGGAGGAATTTTGGGGGAGATCCCCACTTAGCTGGGCAGTTTTTCCTGGGACAGGCGAGGCAGGCACGGCCGCTGCAGCCACTGGACCTGTCCAGATGTACCTTTGCCTTGGCCCATCAGTACTTGGGGCAGTCTGTGGCAGCACCGTGATCCCAAAAGGGATAGCGGGCTAAGAAAATGGATGGAACAAACAAAAACAGCTAAGCTAACTCTGAGCTAAAGTAACTGGCAGCTGAGCGTAGCGATAGTTAAAAACAGAAAGAAAGTCGGGCATACTGACACTTCTTCATTTGTTTTTTTATGTTTTGTTTTTCTTTTTACTGCCACAACTCTCGGCTGCTAGTTAGCCTACTTTAGCCAACTTTGCTAAAAGGAGAAATTTGTATTCAAGACAAAGAAAATTCGTATTCAACCATGTTATATGAAACATGTTAAGCATAAAACTAAATGCTGTATTCATATTTTTTTGACTGCAAAGTTGTGAACAAAATATATATTTGTTCATAGATTTGTCTTTATGAATAAACTTTGTCTTTGTGAATACGTTTCTTATTAACAGCTATCTTACCTCATAGTTTTCAAAATAAACCAAATTAGAATCAGATCATAAAATAGAAATAATATAAATTACGCTTTTTTTTGTGCAACCCGGTACCAGGTGGCCCACAAACTGGTGCCGGTCTACAGCAAGAGAGTTGGCGACAACAGACCAAAGGGAATTATTTAGTTAAAGTTAATAAATAGTAAAGGCAGCAGGCTTACCAAGTTATTTTGTGCAGCTTCTATGAATCTTCTTTAAACTGTGCGCTGACATGTTCAGGTAACTTTTTTCTCCTTTTGTGATTGTGTTGTTGTTTGTAAAATTAGTTTGTTAGATATTTCTGAGACATTAATGAACACTTCATAAATAAGACCATGGAATAAAAAAGTTTTGTTGTCTTGGTAAAATAATTTTTCAAAAGGTATCATTTAGTCAAAATTTTTAGAAGGATACTCAACTCTGGTAATTCATGCTGTTCACTTGTTAACTAACTAATGGAGCCTACAGATTTCCATTCAGTCTAACCACCTGTGCAGCAACAGTGCTGCAGAAGCAGCAAGAGGTACAGACTGTCAGTTTTCACATTGCTTCGGTGGGATTTCATTAAATCATACTGTCAGAGGTTTTTCCCATATTTCAGCTGTTTATCTGTAGCACATTAATGATCCCCAGCAGCCTCATAACCAAAGCTCAGTTTGACAAAAGCTTGTCTTATAAGTGACGTAGATGCAGCTCCTGCAGTAGATGGTGAAGCTCACCGTACTAGGAGAGTCTCTGAATGATCTCATGAACTCAGACATGAAGACATGATTACCAATATTTTTGTAGAGCTCTTCAAAATGAATAAACCTGCTCTCTCAACGTCATCTGTGTTCTCCATGTAGAAATGAGGCTAAAAAGCATTGATGGTAGCACCTCCAACACGCAGCAGGAGGTTCAGGTTAATGAACACACTTTTGGACAAGCATAGAGGAGCAAATTTGATGCACAGATTGCATTTAATGGTAATTCTTCATAACAGACTCACCGGCTGTAGAAGCGAGAGTCTCTGCAGGGGCAGAACCAAACCAACGGGAGATGAAGCTGCGTTTCTGACCTGCAGCTGCAGACTGCTGATACTCAGGCAACTGCGCACACAGCCTTATCTCACTGGTGGGGGAAACTGCCCCGACACCTGCAGGTGGTGGAGGGGAGGACATGGATGCAGAGGGTGACTGAGGAAGCATCTGGGCTGGTATTGGGGGCTGTGGTGTGTTGGGGCTGGAGCTGCCTGTGGAGGCTCCGCTGGGAGGTATGATGGGGGACTGGGAGCCAGACGAGGGACTCTGACCATTAGCTGGACCAGGAGAACCAAAACCTTTACTGCGAGACTCCAAGTTCTCCAGGAAACTGCAGGAACACAGCAGAATGAGATCATGTGTGAAAACAACCCCCCCCACCTGTTATCTTATTGTAGCTGTTTATCTAGACGTGTTTCTTTATTAGACATATACTTGTTATACTTGTAATAAGGAGTTAAACATCTGTAATCCTAATTCACGTTTTTTTACCTTCATGAGTTATTTTTAGAACATATATGGCGTCACATCTCTGCCATTAATTGAACGGCGTGTATTTGAACTAACTGAACGCGCACAGAGATCTCATCGCGTGCGCTGAGTTCTGACTGCACGCTCGCTCAGTTTTTTTTTTTTTCGCTCAGATTTTCTTTTCAGGGGGTGTTTTTTTCACTCAGGGGACAGTAACCCTTCTGGTTGATCTGATTGGCCGAAATTACAGGTCAAATCCAGGGAGGCAACGGGGCGGGGTTTTCTTTTTTTTTTTTATCTGCTTTAATAGAGAAAAAAACGGCGGATGAAACGTGGATTAAAACGTTAACGAACGACTAAGAACAAGACAAAAAAAAGTGGAGCGGGTTTTTTGTGCTGTAAGTTTGACTCGTGTAAATCACTTTATTGGGTAAATATACATATAGACTTTAGTTACCGTCGGTTGAGTGACATTACGGACTTAACGAGATCACAGTGCTTTACATAAGAAATGAGGAAGGAGGCCACTATGAAAAAACAACGGGTTAACCATGATCTTAACAAACTTAAAAAATACGTCTGAGGCAGTGGGGCGGGGCACTGAGTTCTGACTGCACGCTCACTCAGTTAAGACTGCACGGTGCAGTTGTAAGATACGCTCACTCAGTTATCAAATACACGCCCCTCAATTAATGGCAGAGATGTGACGCCATAAACATAACTCCCACAATAAACGAGGGAACACAGCACAGGTTAAAAAGTCCAGCTGCAGCAAAAGACTGAAGATATATATCTAAATATACATAATTATAATTATATTTTAAAGTGCATAAAAGGTATGAACACCAAAAGTACAAGCATGACAGTCCTAAACGCGCATGGTTTTATACTAAGATTACATACGTTTCAAACGCGTACTTTTTTGATGGATTTTAACAATTTCCCTTTTATTTTCAATGGGGCTAAAAATATCATTAAATTTTTTTTTAAATTGCATCAAATCTTAAAAACTGTAAAATGTATTAAAACCAAATGTACAAGCAGTAATGTCCTGAACAAGCTGAACATTATGATACCAAGATCGCTGCAAAGTATGAAGGAGTTTTTATGTCCTGAAAAACGTATGGAAGGAGGAGTATCTTAGAATCAGCAAAATTGTTATGATAAAGTGAATGCTTTAAAAGCATTCACTTTATTATAACAACATTATGGATTCAACCATTATTTTGGGTTTGGGTCAAAATTGAGCCACTTTAAAATATTTAGGTATATAAAAATAATTAACTTATTTATACCAGAACGAGGCTTTATCTCAGGCAACTATTAATTATCACAATTTTAGTAAATTCTCAAAGTCTCTACAAATACATGACATTTGTGATGTTACGGTTCAAATATCACCCCTCAGCAAATACTGGCTGTTGTATATGCATCATTTTAAAATTGTGGGTTACTTTGTGGATCAAATAGTTCCTCACATCAAAAACAAAGTGAGAAACACTAAACCTACTCTAATATAAGTTCATCAGACAAAGGTGTTATGATTACTCATTTAATTTGGAAATGTTACGAGTTAATTAAAACAGCTGTTATAATCAAGAAACAGGTAATATATTTTATGATAAAATGTCTGAGGAGTCTAAATGAAATCTAAAACTGTATTTTTATGGATGTATGCTAAGTTAGCTATGAGATGAAAAACAAAATTAGATATCTAGTGTTTTTAAGCATTTTTAGGTCGAGTTAAATTTGACCCACTAAGATGAAAAGAGCTTTCTTACACATTACCAAGGATAAACTGAACAACATTTACAACAAACAGAAAGCTGTTTTAGCCCAAAAAATATGACACACATTGACTTAAAAAGGAAAAAAACCCATAGACTTAATGGATCAACAGTATATCTAATTTGACAGTTTGAACAGTAGAACACTAACATGTCATAGTTCTGGTCTTCTGTCTCCTGTTGCACTGACAGCTCCTCCAGCGTAGCGTCCATGTCCAGCTGGTTGGTCTCCAGCTGCCTCAAGAGCGTCTCTCTCTGCACACACAGACCAAGACCACATAGTACATTTGCAGCACCAAAGGAATACATTGAAAGATACGCCACAAACAGTGACCTGCAGCTGAAGGAAAGGAATGTTGAAGAATCTGTGGAGGTACTTCAAGCCAAATCCATTCCTCATGGAGGACTCTGCGTAGTGGATGTAAGAGGATCCCATCGGCCTGCAAAACAAGAGCTAGTTAGCTATTGGTTAAGAAAAGCTTCAGTACATGGTGACTTTGGCTCTTCCCGCTCCCGTCTTTGGTCGTGACCTCGCCTTTGGCTCTTCCCGCTCCCGTCTTTGGTCGTGACCTCGCCTTTGGCTCTTCCTGCTCTTGTCTTTGGCCGTGACCTCGCCTTTGGCTCTTCCTGCTCTTGTCTTTGGTCGTGACCTCGCCTTTGGCTCTTCCCGCTCCCGTCTTTGGCCGTGACCTCGCCTTTGGCTCTTCCTGCTCTTGTCTTTGGCCGTGACCTCGCCTTTGGCTCTTCCTGCTCTTGTCTTTGGTCGTGACCTCGCCTTTGGCTCTTCCCGCTCCCGTCTTTGGTCGTGACCTCGCCTTTGGCTCTTCCTGCTCTTGTCTTTGGTCGTGACCTCGCCTTTGGCTCTTCCCGCTCCCGTCTTTGGTCGTGACCTCGCCTTTGGCTCTTCCCGCTTCCGTCTTTGGTCGTGACCTCGCCTTTGGCTCTTCCTGCTCTTGTCTTTGGTCGTGACCTCGCCTTTGGCTCTTCCTGCTCTTGTCTTTGGTCGTGACCTCGCCTTTGGCTCTTCCCGCTCCCGTCTTTGGTCGTGACCTCGCCTTTGGCTCTTCCTGCTCTTGTCTTTGGTCGTGACCTCGCCTTTGGCTCTTCCTGCTCCCGTCTTTGGTCGTGACCTCGCCTTTGGCTCTTCCTGCTCCTGTCTTTGGCTGTGACCTCGCCTTTGGCTCTTCCCGCTCTTGTCTTTGGCCGTGACCTCGCCTTTCTTCCCGCTCCTGTCTTTGGTCTTGACCTTGTCTCTGGCTCTTCCAGCAACCCCAGCAGTTTCCACAAATCCTACTGGATGAAGCCCATCTGCTACACTATTCAAACATGTAGTTGTTTTTTTAAATATTTAGCTGTGATCTTAACTAGCAGCTGTTTATCTAGACATGTGTTTGTTTATTAGACATATACTTGTTATTCAACCATGTAGTTTTAGATTTAATTAAGCTAACTTTTCTTTAATAGTTCTAGCGCATCACCTGTCTGTACGGGGTTGAGGATCTCCTTCAAGTGGGAAACCCTGAGGTTTCTTGGTTTTTTCCACAAAAAAAGTTCTTTTATGAGTTTTTCCTCACCGCGAAGGAGGGTGTAAGGGCAGAGATGTTTGTTCAGCTTAGTCTGTTTAACAATCAGCTATTGTTTACTTTTACATGTTTGACTTTTTATTTTTGCAATATGCTGATGTCAGCCCAATGAGACGGCTATGGCTGTGATATTGAGCTATATAAATAAAATTGAATTGAATTGAAATTGAATTGAACACACTAAACACAAATTCTTGAACAAGCGTTTAGTCTATGGTGTTCACACTGGAAAAAAAAGGAGGGGCATCATCTTCCTTTTTTTACTGTTTACTAGTGCATGTCCATCATCTACAGTAAGAGGCTTGGTGTGAAATGTCAAATTGGTACAAATCCCTGAGTCCCTGACTGGTCAAAGTTAAACTGGTTTAACTTTCAACGTGCGTTCAATACCTGCGCATTTTATTTATAAAGCCTGAAAACAATCATAGAAACTTGCATAGCAACACGAGAACCCCTAGAGTTTTAAACACAGAAGCCCAAAGCACGTGTTTACGTAGACGTCACTTATCACATAAGCATGCATTTCTGAGGACAGTGTGAACGCAGCTTCAGTTGCAGGCAACTTAGGTTGTTGAATCAATAGACATTCATTTTTTTAATAAGTCACAACTGTTTTAAAAAATCTATTCCAGTTCTCTTTAGACCACATCTATTGGTTCATTAAAAAACATGTTTTTTTACTTAAGTTTTTTTTTTTTTTTTTTAAAAACAGGCTTTGCAAATCTACCAGAACCAACAATTTACCTTTTATTTTCTACAATGTGGATGCTTGCATTAATTTAAAAAAGGTTTTAAGAGTGTGGGTGCATGTGTCCGCCTGTTAGTTATCTTTTTAGTAAATGTTTGACCTCTTTATAAAAAATACCTGCTGTTCCTGAAGTGGATTTTAAGGGTCGTCTAACAACAATCGCACAGGATTAAGGCAACAGAAAATATCGGAAAAATGTTTTTTATTAGAAGTATTTGCTGCAAATCGTTTCTACAAGCAGAATATGGATTATTGGTAGATTAAACTATATTGATTTTCCTAGTTTTCTTCCATTGAAATGTATGTACAAGACACTAATGTGAAGTTACCTGTTCAGACTAGCGATCAGGTCTCTGATGTCATCAGGAAGGATGACCCGGTGCTCACCCATGTCCCTGTGGTTCCCAAGAACACACACTGGGACGTGAGTGGGCACTTTGGGCAGCTCTCTCATGATGTAGCTGAAGGTCCTGAAATTGATAAAGAAAATAGAACCTTCAAACACTGCAGACAGAGAGCTTTCAGCTGCAACATTGGAAGACACAAAGGGAACCAACTGTTTTTTTCATGTTCTGCTTATTCTGAATTGTGCACAGGCACATACAATTAAAAGTGCTTGATCAAGAAGAACCTTTTGTTTTATAGGTTTCACTTTAGGCCTTTGGCTCTTCCCGCTCCTGCCTTTGGCCGTGACCTCGCGTTTGGCTCTTCCCACCCCTGTCTTTGGCAGTGACCTCGCCGTTGGCCGTGACCTCGCCTTTGGCTCTTCCCGCTCCCGTCTTTGGCCGTGACCTCGCCTTTGGCTTCTCCCGCTCCTGTCTTGATGATTTTTTGATCGGTTTTGATCGGTATTGGATGTCGTCTCCCGATCAATATCATATATTTGATTTATTGTTTAATTATTATGACCAGCGAATAATATTTCAACCATATTATTTTGGAAAAATACACCACTAGAAGTCTGCATGTCATGAAAGTGTCACAACATTTAATTGCCATAAAGCGTCGCAGAATACGACAGCAGGCTAACAAAAACATTTCAGTCAAGCTAACAAGATGTTCACAAATTAGGACTTGAGGGATCAAAACTCTTTTAAAAGCGTTTTAAACTGACAAGTATCTATATTGTCTTGACACAAACAACACCTTCAAATGCATTTGTTTTTTTGTTTCTTTTTTAATGTGTAGCACTCTGTTTTTAGCCTGTTAGCTACGTGGAGCTAGCAGCTAATGTTTTTAGCCTGTTAGCTACATGGAGCTAGCAGCTAATGTTTTTAGCCTGTTAGCTACATGGAGCTAGCAGCTAATGTTTTTAGCCGTTAGCTACACAGAGCAATCTCTGTGTTTATCTCATTTACTATGCACGAAATACATGGATGATGTTAAGAGATCAGGTTGACTTATTTCGAAAAGCTCTACAAGAAACATCAGTGATCATGACTTAATGTTTGGGTTCATGAAAGCATTTAGAATCTCCTACAAGCTACCGAGAGCTTCTCTCCACTGTGTCTGAACGGCTGCTTCCCGGTGTTTCCTCCGTCTCTCACGGAGTTTGATGGTTTTCTGTCCAGCATTACCCAAAGAATAAAATGAGGGTACCTTTTTCTGAGGCGTGGGTAAAACTAAACTTCAGGAGGCCCAAGCAGACTGCTTTCCCATCCCGCGCCGGCTCTCTGTCTGGCTGCCAGCTCCTCCCTGGTAGCTATCTTATGTTTTCATTATGCCGTGACATCTTCTCTTAGCATTCAACATATTTTTTTTTAAATAACACCAATAGTTTTTCTTTCTAAAATAATGTAATAATTTGTCCGGTAAAAAATGTGTCTGGCTTTTGCATCCACCGACTAACTTGGCTGATGAGTAAAAAATGAAAAGTTGACCAGTAGTGTTGTGACTTCAAACTTAAAAAAAAAACATTTTTTCAGCTTGCATTTAGTTTAACTTTGTGTTTGAGCAGATTTCCATGTTAAAAAAGATGTTTTTGTAAAATAAATTCTGACCTTTGTAATCTTTATAAAGAAAGTAAAAGGATGCAGAAAAAAAGCGATTAAAATCTAAAATAGAGTATTGTGTTTAAAAAAAAGATTTTGCTCTCTGTAAAATATATCCTGTCACATGCTGCAGAACAAAACAAAAGAAGCCTGGAAAGAAAAAATAAAAATTGTGTTTTGCAGCAAAACTAATCAAATAATTCAGCTTTCTTTGCTTTTGTGTCATTTTATCAGAGCTGGACTCCTGGCATTGTTTTTTTAACATTAAGTTAATTTCTGTTTGGTGTGTGAGATCCTGTGTATTTATGAAACACATCAGAGTGAATTGAATTTTAAAAAATTGTCAATACAATTTTTAGGTGTTAATAAAACAATAAAAACAACACTAAACTTTTAACAAAAAATATCTGGCGTTTTCCTAATTTAGTGCAACACCAACAGTAAAAATCCTCTCAAAAACTTCTATGAATTCATAAAAAAATGATCTACTGTTATTTATTAATATCTAAAAAAAATGCTGCTGTGTTACTGCCTGCAGCACCTGCTCTATTTTCAGTGCAGTTTTATGTCAGATAGAAACACCAATAAAGGTTAAACTTGAAATATAAATATTAAAAAAAAACATAATAAAAATGTATAAATAGTTTATAAAGAATGACATTATTAGCATACCACTCATAAACTAAAGACACGAGACGTGATGAACCACCTTATTAGGGATTCACAGTCTGTGCCGTAGTTTTAAAGAAAACATGCAAAATACAGCAATTTTGAGTTTAAAAAAATGTTAAAATTAATTTATATAAATGACATTTAGAGAACAGATTAGTGAAAACATTTTTATTTCAGTATTATTACCTCATGATGGCGAGGATAGTTTACACGTAAGGGTCTGGCTTAGCTACACTTGTCTCTGCTAAGCCGTTTTTTTCTTAAGGAACTCCTGGACCGAACCCAAACCCGCCCATATTCTGGCCACTGGCCCAAAACTATTTCTGCCTGCAAATTTAGGATCTAAACTGGCCAAATGGGCAGGAAACCACCTTTTCAACACTGGTTTTCAGCAAGGCAGCTGACGCACTGCATCATGGGATTTGTAGCTAACTTTATAGTGAAGGTGAAACACATTGCGATTCTATCAGATCTGGCAGCACAAGGAATTGTGGGTTACCATTAATTTAGTCTTTCTGGTGGATTGGGGTTGAAGTGTGGGTTTTTGTCAGTGTGTTCTGTTGTCTGACTGTTTTACTCTGTTTTGCTTTTAGTTATTGTATTCTATTATTCTTCACCTTGAGTGAGAGGGAGGGAGAAGATGATGACTCTCTTATGATGTTGCTCCTGATAACATAGCTAAAGTTCCTGATAACTAATCTCTCAATACTCTTAATATTATTTTACATTGCATTATTATGATACTAGCATGACATGTTGCCATATAATATTAAAATCAAATTACTGGGCGGGCCGGAAGTGGCCCGCGGGCCTTGTGTTTGACACCTGTCTTAAGAGGTCTACTTCTTAAGAAATCATCTAGTCATGAATACTCATAAACATATTCATGCTACAACAGATGTTACAGATTAATTTTTAAGAATTTTAAATGAAAGAAGATATGAATCACAGTTGGTTAAAAATGTTCAAAAGTTCAATGGATATTACAGCTAAAGTCAATTAACTTTCTCACATGACTAATTATTACCAATATTTACTAGATAACAGTTGATTTTCCTAGTTAAAATTTGCATTATTTTTACGCGATTGTTCAAGTTACTTCACAGAAGTGTTCTGTTAATGTGTAAAATGATAAAAGAAGGTTAATAACATGAAAATAAGGGGCAAAAAAATGACAAATCTGTCAATCTATGACAGATTTAAGTATTTTGAAATCAGAGAATTTCTAAACAGTCACAAATCATCTCAAGCTATAACATAAAAATATGAAAACTGAGGGTCATGTGACGATGGCTGACTGAGAGACGTGTTTTTGTCGTGCTCCCGCTCCCACTTTAATCTTGGGCCGGTTTTCTTTTGCTTTATATGCCCTCTTTAGCATATTGCATAGCCTGACACTTTAAGACACACTGGTCGCATGACAAGCAGTTTTAATTTTAAAAAAATGTCAAAACAAACCAAAATACAGACGCAGAAAATGATGCTAGCATCTTCTGCTAATACGCTCCTAGGTGTAAAGGCTAACGCTCCGGCGGACAACACAGTCTCCATCAGTTATGGACACTTTTGCCCTGATGCGGGAGGTCTCAACATTTCTGTGACATGATGGAGGACAAATTTTCTAAGCTCTTTGCTCTGTTTTCTCCTTTTTTTCCCTTTTAATCTCAGGGTACAATAACCTCCCTCAGCAGCTCGTGACCCTACTTTCTGCTTTCTGCCATAGGGCAATTTTCTCTCTTTTCTTTCTGGGCTCTTTAAGGCCACATGTCATTGTTTGTGTATTTGTTTTGGTTTGCGGGAGTATCAACGTTTCTGAGTGATCTCCCGATGTTTAGGATAGGTTTGTTTATGTCAGCGCAGCTCTCTTATCAATCCATTATAGTTCATGCACATGGGGTCGTTTGGTTCCATTCTGTAACATTTCTCAAACTAAGTCACCTTTATCTGTTAACTAAAAGTTATTTACTTTATGAGTGATATCAAAATTGTAACACTAAATGTCAAAGGCATCAACCATGTGGTGAAGAGACGTAAACTACTCTCAATGCTTAAAAAAGATAAAGTGCACGTAGCACTACTACAGGAAACCCACCTAACTGATCTTGAATATTTGAAGCTCAAACGGGATTGGGTTGGCCAGGTCTTCTTTGCCTCATATACCTCAAAAAGTAGAGGAGTGGCAATACTCATCCACAAACACCTACCTTTCAAACTTGATAAAACTATTCAGGACAAAGAGAGACGATTTGTCCTGATTACTGGATGTCTGTATGGGGAACAGATTATGATAGGAAGTGTTTACGCTCCAAATAGTTATGAAAGCTCATTTTACTCCAAATTACTGGCTGAAATCTCTGCAATATGTCCTGGATATATCGCACTTGGAGGTGACTATAATTGTGGCTTGGCCCCTAATCTGGATTTACAACCCAGCTAAAAACAGTCCTCTCTCCAAAATCTCACATGCTACAACAGAACTATGTACAGCTCTTCGATTACCAGATGCATGGAGGGTCATCAATCGGCAAGGAAGAGACTTTACGTTCTTCTCACATCCTCACCATTCCTTCTCAAGAATTCATTAAATTTTTGTTTCTAGATTAACTCTCGACCGAACCAAATCCTGCTCTATTAACACATGTCCCCTCTCTGATCACTCATCTGTCGCAATTGAACTCATGTCTCCTTACTATGACCCTCAAGCACCTGAATCCGCTTTTACTTAGCAACCCTGCCTTTATATCATACCTGGAAGCAGAGTGGAAACTTTACTACACCTGATACCTCAGCTTCCACCTTATGGGAAGCTAGAAAAGACTTTATGAGGGGATCAATTATCTCTTATACAGCAGCAAGAAAGAAAATTGTTTGGATTGCCTACTCTGATCAATCCGGATCAGACGGGCTTTGTAAAGAATGGGTTCTCTCACTCCAATGTTCGCAGGCTACTTAATATTATCCATTTCCCCAAAGTTCCAAGACTAGAGCCCTGGTGTTATCGCTAGATGCTGAAAAATCATTTGACTGTGTTGAGTGGGACTATTTATTTGATACACTAAACAGATTTGGGCTGGGTACAGGTTTTATAAACTGGATTCATCTTTTATATAGATCTCCGACTGTCAGGGTTTGCGTAAACGGGACGATGTCTGATATCATTCACTTATCTAGAAGTACTCGCCAGGGATGTCCCCTGTCACCGTTACTATTTGCCATTGCACTAGAGCCACTAGCAGAGACCATCAGGCATCACAAAAATCTGTCTGGTGTCACCTTAGGAAACTGAGCATAGAATCTCACTCTATGCTGATGATGTCCTTCTGTTTATCACAAATCCGGATACCTCCATACCTAACTTAATTTCAATCATTAATCAATTTGGTGAGATATCAGGATATAAAGTCAACTTCCAGAAATCAGAGGCGCTGCCTCTTGGTGACTTTGGAGACCATACCACCCTGGTTGATTTCTCATTCAAATGGTCACTCTCCAGTTTTATTTACCTGGGGATTAGAGTATCAGCCTCAATTAAGAATCTATATAAACTAAATTTTATAACTACTGTCAAATCAGTCTGAATGATTAATTTAAATAGGTGGTTTGACCTTCCTCAATCATGCATGGGTAGAATCAGCTTAATAAAAATGAACGTTCTTACTAGAATCCTATATCCAATGCAAATGCTACCACTTAGGATCAATAGGTTGGCTATCTCAGTTATCCAAAGAGCTATATCTCAATTTGTGTGGCATGGCAAGAAAGCACAACTAAAAATAAGGACTCTACAACTACCGGTGAACAAAGGAGCCCAAGCACTCCCCAACTTTCTGAACTACAACTGGGCTTGTCATGCCAGAATAGTATATGGTTGGCTTAAACACTTCCTTAACCCAGAAAAACCTCATGTGAATTCCTGGAGCTGTGCCCCTCACTCCCTTCTAAGTTTGCCATCAGTAAATTTAAATGAACTCCCAGGAGAGCTTGAAAACAATCTGATCATTAAAAACACACTCAGAACCTGGCGAGATATCACCAAACATACCGGCCAGCAAGGCTCTTCATTGACATTACAGTCATTAATTCATAATAAAGCCTTCCCCCCTGGTTGGGGGTTGAGCTTCTTCTATGATTGGCACTCAAAAGGATTAAAATTTGTGGATGATTTATTTGACAATGAAAACATCATGTCATTCTCACACCTTCAAATCAAGTATGGGATCCCACGCTGCCAATTCTTTGGTTTTCTTCAAGCCAGGCATTTTGTAAAATCGCTATGCTCAGTCCCACTAAATCGACCAATTAAAAATCCGATTGAAGGCTTCCTGTTGGACTTCAAAGGCTGTTAACAAGAAGTTAATTTCTCTTTTTTATGGTAAGGTGCTTTTGTGTGACATTTTTGAAGACTCCAGACCTAAAGATGACGGGCAGTGATGGAAGGCTCTTGAATCAGTGAATAAATTAACAGGCTGAGGGAAAATCAGTACAGAATACTACACAGATTACAGTGTACCCCTTACCTTTTGAACAAAATCAACCCCCAGGTCTCTGACATATGCATCAAAAGTAAAAAGGAGGCAGGAACCTATTATCATTGTTTCTGGTCGTGTCCATTAATATCTAAATTTTGGAAAAATGTTACAAAAGTTAGTTCAATACTGCTCAAAACAATAAAACTAGATCCGGTCTTGTTCCTTCTGAATATACCTCCAAAGCAGCTACCTGTAACTGCTACACAAAACCTGAAAAAACTTTTGCTCCTGGCGAGACGATGTGTTCTTCTACAGTGGATCAAGGAGAAGCCGCCCACAGTTACCCAATGGTACAAAGAGACTTTCCAAGTTCTTCCCATGGAACATTTTAGCGCCTCCTTGAGAGGGAACGATGATGATTTCTATCGGATTTGGTAATTACTTCTTAACTTTCTTCCTAATGACCTTCTTGGTCTACTACAAAAGGGACACTCCTCCTTTGTCTTCTCAAGAAATAGGTGAGGGGGGGAAGCAGCTTAGATAAGATAAAACACGTGCTGTTATGTGATGTCCATGTGCACTACTTATTATTATTCTTCCTTTTTTTTTTCTTACTATTATTGCAACCTGTGTACTTGATTGAGTTCTGCTGTGCTAACTTGTTCATTGTTTTTATTTTAAATCAAATAAAACATTGGTTTAAAAAAGAAATATGAAAACTACAATGTGTCAGTCATGCTGAATTTAAATTTTTTTCCACTTTAAGAATAACAATCCTCAAAACATGGACTCCTCAATGCAATGTGATGACTCATTGATTCTGCTGCTCCATGTGTGATGTGTCTCCTTGCAAACATGTGGGTGGAGAAAATAGTTGTAGTCTCTTTTTTATAATAAAAGTGAGATGTCTTTGCTGCTCATCATATTACATAAAATGACAAAAACAACACATTTTTTGGTGTTAATGTTTTTTTTTTGTCACAGACCCGGAAGAATGGTAAGGATTACTGTTGATATGCCAAATGGTTCCAGAGTTGTGTCTGTCAATCACTGTGCTCTGGGTGAGTGACAGATAACTTTAACATTAATTACGTAGGATCAGTAACAACATTTAGCCTTGGAGGCACTTACAGCAATCCAGCAATCTGCATATTGGCTTCACGTATTACGTGTCGCCAACATGACTTTTCATCAGTTTTTAAGTTTGTTGTGTGTAAATGAATGCGAATAACATCAGCCTTAGCCAATTACATTCAAAGTTTTCTATGCAGGATGACACTAAAAGTTTGAATCCTTTTTGCCTTTTATTTTGGGGTGTTTAGCTAGAAAGACAAACAACGCGCTTAACATCATTTATAGTGACTCTGGGTAGCTCTGAAAGACATCTTGTTAACTCCAAATGACATCTTGTTAACTCCAAATACGCCGCCATTTCCACGTAAACAACATAACCGGAAATTATTGAACGGTCATGGTCCGAACGCGGAAGTAGGTCGTGCATAGAGCCCATTCCTCAGAGTTATCCAAATACACCTGTACCCCCATTCCAAGGGAATTATTTGTAAATAGGGTGGGGGCTTTATATGCAGACTGCAGCACAAGCTCTTACCACTGTTTGGTTATGTCAAACATCATGATGACTCCGTTGCAGTTCTTGTAAACATCCAGGAATTCTGCATCCAGCGCCACCTCGTCTGACTGAAAGAGAACATCATTATGACTACAGCCAGAAAACAGCTGCATCCTTCAGCCTGCTTCATGCTTCCAGAGGAGAACGAGATCTTTTAGAAAGAGTTCAACTGCAGGTGAAAAATTCTACATCAAAACTACAAGATCCAGGTAGGAAATGCTTTCCAATACATTCACTGAAGCATCCAAATGCGGCAACAAGACCGCAAATAGCTATGCTTCGATGCATGCATAGTTTTTCTCCACAATGTGTAGACAAAACTTCATGTAGACTTATTTCTTCCCACAGATTTAGGAACCTCAGTCACCACTGAGTATGAACCAGCCCTGATTGTCAAAGCATGAGGACAGTAGGCTGAATGAAGGACAGCCAGCTCATCCTCACCTCTTGTGGTTCATTCTCCAGTTTCAAGTTGTCTCCACGCCGTTTGCCTTTTCCTAGAAGAAAAAAACAACCAAGTCAGAGAAGAAGGAAATGGGTCCATGTTGGTTTTTAAGCACTCTGTCTAAAGTTACAGTGGCTTGGAAAAGTATTCATACCCCTTAAACTTCTCCACATTTCTCACATCATGACCACAAACATAAATATAATTTATTGGAATTTTATGTGAAAGACCAACACAAAGTGGCACACAATTGTGAAGTGGAAAGAAAATTATACAAGAGTTCAATTCTTTTAAAATAAGAACAAAAAAGTGCAGTGTGCAAAAGTATTCAGCCTCATTTTCTCTGAGTGCATCCAACTGCCTTCAGAAGTTGCTTGATGATTGGTGACTGATCAAATGTTGACTTCAGGGCAGCTGAGCGAGGTTAGGCTAGAAAAAGATTTCTCAATCTTTGAACATCCCACAAACTACTGTTCAGTCCATCATTCACAATTGGAAAGAATATGACACAACTGCAAACCTACATAGAAATGATCGTCCACCTAAACTAACAGACTGAACAAGGAGACACTGATCAGAGATGCAGCCAGAAGGTCCATGGTGATTCTGGATGAACTGCAGAGATCTACAGCTCAGGTAGGGAATCTGTCCATAGGAGAACAATGAGTCGTGCACAAATCTGGACTTTATGGAAGAATGGCAAGAAGAAATCAATTGTTAAAAGAAAACCACAAGAAGTCCTGTTTGCTGTTTGCCATCAGCCATCTAAGTGACCCAGCAAACGTGTGGAAGTAGGTGTTCTGGTCAGACAAGACTAAAATTGAACTTTTTGGTCTAAATGCAAAACACCATGTGAGGCAGAAATCTAACACTGCACATCACTCTGAACACACCATACCCACTGTCAAACATGGTGGTGGCAGCATCATCCTCTGGGGCTGCTTCTCTTCAGCAGGAACAGGGAATCTGGTTAGAGTTGATGGGAAGATGGATGGAGCCAAATCCAGAGCAATATTGGAGGAAAACCTTTGAAGTCTGAACAGCACTTGAGACTGGAGCAGAGATTCACATTCCAACAGGACAATGACCCTAAACATAAAACCAAAGCTACAATGGAATGACTTCAAATGGATTTATGTGTTGGAATGTTCCCGTCAAAGTCCAGACCTAAATCCAAGCAAGATCTGAAAACTGCTGTTCACAAACGCTCTCAATCTAATCTGACTCAGCTTGAATTGTTTTGCAGGAAGAATGGACAAAGATTTCAGTATCTAGATGTGTAAAGCTGATAGAGACAAACCCCAAAACACTTGCAGCTGGAATTGCAGCGAAAGGGGGTTCCACAAAGTATTGACTCAGTGGGGCTGAATACATTTGCACACTGAACTTTTCAGGTTTTTATTTGTTAAACAAACAAAAAAACTTTGAACTCTTGTATATAATTTTCTTTCCACTTCACAAGTATGTGCCACTTTGTGTTGGTCTTTCACATAAAATTCCAATAAAATACATCTTTATATATGTTTGTGGTTATAATGTGAGAAAATGTGGAGAAGTTCAACTTTTGCAAGCCACTGTAGTTGATTGGGAGCCAAGCAGGAACTGCAGCTGTTCTTACTGAAGCAACTTGTAGCTACTTATAAAAAACAACCCTCATCACAAATGAAGGTGCAGAGCAAACACTGCAAGGAAAACAAATCTGCCACGCTGACACGGAACCCCACTGCAAACCTAAAAGAAGCCAGAGCCTGAGAGTATTGACTTTCAGGTGAGAGCAAAAGAAGGCAAACCCACAGCAAACAAGCTAGTTTCAACTGACTATAGCTTCTCACCCACACCTTCAGGCAGAGGGTGTTTCTGTCCTGAGATGAGTGCAGGAGAGACGTCAACAGGAGAGAAACAAGCAAACCAAAGAGACTAGTTTAATGCCTGGAAATTGACTAGCAGGAAAAGACAAAGAGGTCAGTCTGTAGGTTAGAGCTCACCTTTGTCCACCACGTCCCACACCTCCACCTTCACCACGTCATCTGTAGCTGAGAGAGAACAAGCCTGGAGTCACTGATCTGCTGGAGCCCAGTGGAGCTACAACTACACAGCAGCACTGGAGAAAGACGGACTAATGTCAGCTCTAGTAAGTAGGGGTGTAACCATACGGATCACCCGCCATAGTTTGGCACACACATGTACCCGGATCACCTGCTGGCCCCCTCCTCGTGCGCAAATCGAGTGTGCATCATTTAAAGAGCCCATACCATGGTTTTCTTAAGTCTTTCAAAGTAAATTATATATATATATATATATATATATATATATATAATTTATGTATATCTAGATATAATTATATCTATATATATCAAGATATATAAATATCTATTTATATATATATAGATCTATATATATATAGATCGATAACTATATATATATATCTATATATAGATATATATGATCATATGTTCCCTTTGGGACACAAAAGAACAAATTATTTATGAAATGAGAGTTATTTTTGTGAGTTTTTTCCTACCCTGAAGTAAAACGACTTGATGTGGCAGCGTGTCTGCTTTTCTCCCATGAAAACAAACAACATCAGAACTTTTTCAAAGATGGATTTGCATACTATAAATATTTAAAAAGAAATAAAACATTTTTTTAGTTGCTGATAACTGCTACGTCCGCAGAGAAATTGGGTGTTAGAGCAGACTCTTCTTGAAATGGGCTGTCCTCAATCTATGACGTCAGCTTGTGAGAACCCGCACGCTTTTGTGAGTAGGGAAGGGGCTGCTGCGGAAATCACAGATTTTTAGAGGATTATTCAGAAATGTGTGAAAGGTTCAAAATACAGCTTTGAGGTTGTTGATAGTGAGGGATGAACAGTATAATACACTTAAAAGCTCAAAAGGTTGGTTTTTCATGGTATGGCTGCTTTAAATCAATTCTCCATTCACACTGAACAATTTTTTGTGTCATATTCACGTCCACCGTCTTTGTTTTAAATGCATGAAAGTCCTTACATTATATTGGTCCCAAGGCGTTTTAACATGAAATTCCTGCTCCGTGTGGTGAAGAGCTTCTGTCAAAAGCTTTTCTCAACCTGATCAGGGAGGGCGCGGATGATGAGAGATCCAGTTTATTTATTTTGAAGAGCTCTATGAAAGCATCTATGAGCAGTGCATGTCTCCATGTTTGGGTTTATGAAATCCTGCATACTCTCTGAGTGAGGAGCATAGACATGTATATAAAGGTGAGGAGCAGCAGGTGCCCCGTCTGTAACCAGTAGGAGGGGTTTTATTGCAGCAGGAGAAACAGGAGATGTCAAATCTGACATCCCTTGTATCTCTTTCTCTTTTTTTTTTTAAAATAAAATGTGTGTTTTTTCTTCTAGATGCAATGTATCATAATGCTTTTTTTTTTTTTTTAATAAATAGCAGGATCTTGAGTTAAAAGATGTCATAAATGTTTTAGGATGAGGTTTTTATAAGTGGGCCTCAATGAGCAATATTTTGATGTTATAATACAAGCAGTACTTTACATTTGCTTTAAAAATATGTGTTTTGAAGCTTAAAACATTAATTGTAGGCTTTAATTTTTATGTTTTTTTTTTCCAATTTTCTAATCCAAAAAATGATTCATTCCATGTCCTAAAACCGTGACACAATCCAATTTTGTGAGGATTTTGTGATCCGTTTCACCCCTACTAGTAAGCTAAACTACAGCTTGGTTCTGAAACTAGCTCAGAAACAAGGCTGCTTTACCTTGATATGGAGCCACTGCAATAAAACAACACAGATCAACAGCATGATCCAAGAGGGCAACCTGAGAAGAGCACGGCTCAGACATTCAAGACTTACTTTTGTAGTTCCAATGAATGCTTGTGACCTGGATCTCCTGGGTGGGAATATACTCCTCCACAAACTTTTTGCCCTGCAGCCGATGCCATAAGGTGCTCTTCCCAGTGTTCCTGTCCCCTCGGATTACGATTTTCACTGTAGAAGACAAAGGTGGGAAATCAATTATGAAAGGAGTCTGATAAAGACATCCGATTGGATCAGGGTTTCTTACTGTTATACTGCACGCCTTTGGCGAAGCGCCTCTGCAGACTCTGATTCATGGACTGTAGTCCAGAAGGAATAGTTTTTTCCCTGAGCTGCCCTGGCTCAGATCCCACCAGCTTCTTCAGAGCGGAGAACATTGTATGGTCTTCTAACAGTCGGGCAGCAGCAACAGGTATAGGAGCGAAACTCCAAACGACAGCCCGCCAAGTGACAGTGGGACGAGAGGAAACCAATTCTCCTGAAGACTGGGAGGTTAAGGGTCCATGCTTGGGTGCAAACACACGGACCAAAGATTGTATGGAGAATTTCAACTTCACTCAGAATTGACTTGGTTCTTTTCCTTGGTGGTCTGTTATGAAGAAAACTACCATCTGTGCAGTGCCTCCTGTGAAAAAAACAAACAAACTGTTGGTGGCTGTGGCGTTCCAAAAGCAGCTGTGTTCCACTAAAGATGTTGTAATACTCTGAACCATGACTCCTGCAAAGTGTGTCCTGACCTTCACAGGCAATCCTCCATACACTTTTTGGGATGAACCTTTATTTCAACCATCATCTCACACTGGAACGTCAGCTTGTGTGACTTAGTGCAGGGGTCTGCAACATTTAACACTAAAAGAGGCATTTGGTCCAGTTCCTAACCAACCGAAACCCAGAAAAAGCCACAAAGTCCAACCAAGTTCATTCATTTAGCAAAATACGCTTTATGTTTTTGCGGCCATTGATTTATTCATTTATACACAATTGGATTGAAAAGTGTTATATTATATATCATTTATATAATATATATATATATACAGCAATTTTAACTTTCCTTACTTCTAACAGCAGCAAATTCAAGTTACTTTCAAAATAAAATGCACCTCTTGTCAAATATATTATAGAGAGACAGAGAGAGACAGAGAGAGACAGAGAGAGAGGGAGAGAGCTATCGTTTTATTGCCTAGCCCTTTTTATTTCTGAGTCACACTGGTTGAAGATTTCTCTATAAACGTCCTGTATGGGGTAAGGAAACTGTCAATAAAAAACATATTCATAAAGAAAAAGTTGTATTGATAAATAAGTTGTGCACAAAGTATAAATTGGTGCACAATTTTGCAGAAAAAATGTAAATACAATCTTTAGTTTTACGTTTGACATGTCTGTTTGAATACGACTTTTTTTTGTCTTGAATACGAATTTCTCCTGTTAAAGCACTGTCAAAATTACGTCACAGGGTCACAGGCATAAACATCAGAGCATAGATTTTTAAAACTGTGTATGTGTGTTAAAGTTTATTTATTAAAATAAAATATTAGAACTTTTAGGAGTTTTATTGATCCCATAATCAGAAAATTATCTTGATAGCCACAGCTCTGTAAAAAAATTGGATAAAATAGATTTTAAAAAAACAGCGATCTTCAGCCACATTTTACTGTTTTCAGGCAACAACAGGCGATCGTGTAAACAATGCAGCGGAGGGTCACCAGAAGTGGTGGAAAACAATTGAAATTAGTTGATAAGAGGATAACGAAATCAAAACGGCTAAGCTAACTTGAACCTAAAGTATGCCAACTGGCAGCCGACTGTTGCGGCAGTAAAAACAAACAAAAAAAGAAAACTTTGCAGAAACATACCTGAAGCAGCAGGGAGGGGCGGCAAATTTTGACGACGCTCATCACCGCGCACAAAATGGGAAAAAAAAAATCAATCACACTGATGATGGACTAGTGCACCAATCATTGCAAGTCTCTTAGGATCCATGGTGATGCAGTTTGGGCTAATTCGATGTAGCTCTGAACTTAACGGCAGCTCAATTACAAATGAGTTCCTGGTCTATTTCTCCCCTTATTTTTGGCCAGTTTCTGGTCCCGCTCCGGCACCTCTATGACAACGCCACATCAAAGTTCATCGCTGCCATGGATCGCTGCTTCAACGATTCAAGGGAAGACACGATTCCAGCAACGCTGTGTCCGCTCTTATGACGCTTATGCCTCCACTGACGTTTGCGCAATGTTTAATTGCCGCCAGTGCAGCGCTGGTGAAGCAGCGGTGGTCCAGCGTTCAAGATTTCTGCATTGGCCCAGCAGACCCAAGCGTCCATGAACTTGCGTTCAGCAGAGCCAAACTTTGACTGGGTGTTGGTGGAGCGGGGGTGACCTTTGTCGGAGCAGAGAAAGGACCTCTCACCACTTGCAATATTTTGTGCAGCTCAAAACTTTTGAAGTGGTGGGAGGGACCCTTGAGGAACATCAGTCATGGCCGAGCGTATGCTTTAACGGAAGCCAACTTTTGTTAAACGGTGATGAACGGTCACGAGAGGTGAGTGATTTTTTTTCCAGCAAAGTTCAAGCGGTGTGACTAGACTCTAAAGCAATGCACCTCAGATTTTCTCTTTTTGTTTTGACCCGCTACGTACTTGGCCCTACCTGGCCAATGACTGAAAAGACCTTTAGTCACATGGTTTTGTGTAAAAGCCTTTGAAACAGAAATCTCCCTTAGACCAAACCAGACAATTTTGTCAGTCTGAATACACCCTAAGTTTGAACTATTTGTTAAATCTAAATTAAAGCTTCATTTGGCATGTGTGGACAAGATGTTAAAGTCTGATATGGATTAAAAATATTCCTCTGCCAGCATGTGCAGCATGTATATGTATAAAGAGTGTGTATGTGTACTTTGAACTATGTTATTATAGGAACAGCAAAACCTGGGCTCAGCAAACTTAAAAAGAACCATTTGGTCCAGTTTCTTACTGACAAAAATCGAGCGAGAGCCGAAAAATCTCAGTACACTTTTTATTAAAACACATTCTTTAAAGTTATTATAATTAAACTATAACAGTGTTATATTTTCTATAGGCTATTTAACAATTTTTATGTATTTTAATCTGACAGCATAATATTAATTTTGACAGCATATTCAAGTTCCTTTCAAGATAAAATGATCCTCCTAAAGCAGTAAATTTACTTGCACTTATTGTTATGCAATTCACTCACTGAAGAACTTTGCTTCGGAACAGAAACTATAGGTACTGCTGTGCAACAGAAGATAAGAACATATGTTTTAAACTTATTTTAATAATAAACAGATCTGACAAAAGATTTGATCATTTTACTCAGTCATCTGACGTGTGCATTTTGGAGAATTGATAAAACACACAAGGCTTCTTAATTTAGTGTCATCTCAGGAGTGTTTAAAAACATGTTAATTTTACTATTGTAAGATGATCTCATTAAAAAACATAAACCTAAATGACAAAATGTAACAAACAACCTCATTATTGATCCATAATAAGAAACAAATTAGGTTTCTATGAAGCTCAATACAATGCTTCTGGTGAAACACTTTAGTAAAAGAACATTTTTCATAAACAGAAAAAATAAAACTCACGACTACAAATGCGCCCCCTCCCCCGCAGCTGCTGCCTGCTTGCTCAGGCCCCCTCCCCTCAGCCCTGCTTGGTGCACGTGCAGCGACTCTCTCTTCTCTTTTTTCATGGAGGTTCTCCTGTGAATCATGTGTTCACAACTCTTGTGATATTTGCATCTGAAGTTAAACGGAACAACTTGTTTGAGCATTTATGGGAACGTGTAAAACTCAGGGGAGGAAAGAAAAAATGAAAGTCACATCTCTAGTGTCAGTACTGAGTACCGGCAGTTCCAGCCATAGCTCTGGCATGGACAAGTGGCGGTACTTGAGCTATTTTCTGAAGTCCCGGTACTGAGTACGGAGAGTACCTGCCCATTTAAAGCACTGTTAATGACATCTTACAATAGTAAAATTAATTTGTTTTTAACCATTCCTGACATGACCCTAAATTAAGAGGCCTTATGTGTTTTATCAATCTGACAAAATGCACACACGTCACATGAGACCTTTGTCAAAGACGAATGAAATTCTGCTCGTTGCACATTTGGATTGACTTTTCATTGAAAGTGGCCGCTTGCACACCACTGGAAGACTTCAGGTTTCCTGATCTAAATGTTTCCCTGCTTTAAGCTCGGCTAATGCCACACCCCTAAACAGCCATATACCCCACCATGATTGGTCAGCTCCGCACACAACACTGTTAAAGGCCATTGATACAAAACTGGCGAGCTGCAATTACATTAAACTTTCATATTAAGGTGCGGGCCGCAAAGTATCATCTTGGGGGCCACAAATTGCCCATGGGGCCGCAAGTTTGAGACCCCTGCTGTAGTCTAAACTCGCTGAACACTTTTTTAACATTCTTGGATTATGTTTTAATTCGCCGCATGTTCCCACTGTCATCAGCCAAATGCTAAACTGACACAGGTGCGAGTGCGCGTGCATTTATGTGTTGGGTTTGGTAAATGAAAATGGTCAATAATCGTCAAGAAAAGTGGCCCTAAAAAAACGGCGTATTGGCCAAAATAAACATTGCTTTTTATGCACATTTTAAAAGTAGCACGTAAATTATGCCATTTTGTATTGTCCCAAAACGGCTGTAAAAAGCTGCGTTTTATCACGTACAAACCTCATGTTGAAAGCCCGGTTCTTGCGCGTTAATAACCACGCGTCGAAAGCGGCGCTTTGTTTTGTCACCTACTCCACAGCATTACACACCAGTTTCTTCATGCTTGCTATCTTTTTCTTTTTTGCTGACTTTTAGTAACAGTATTATTTTGATTGTAGTTAGTCCGAACTGTTACGCTGCATGGCGTGAGCCGTTACAGAGGTCCGCGGTGCTTCCACGTCTGATGTGAATTTCACCAAAGGTTAACAGGGGTGCCGAATGGAAGCACACTACTTTCCACACCGCTTCGCGCCGCTTGCGTCTCTAATAGAGGCCAGGCTCCTTTAAGACCCCACCCCCCTGCTTGCATGCGTGTACTCAGTCAAGGAGAGGGTGGGGGCTGGGTGTCTGTGACGCATGGCTCATTCCATTTTGTGTAAATTTTTTGTGGTGGAATATGCCAAATAACATTCTGTTGAGGATTCTGCACCACATTTTGGGATGAATCCTAATCGTATCAGAGAATGGCACAAGATGGTTTAAAGAGCAGAGACTGCTACGGAAAGAAAAGGAGCAAACCGAGCAAATCCATAGTTCTCCTGAACATTCATTTTCTTACCCCACTGGATCCCTTTCTGGGCATCAAGATATCTGGAGCCCGTCCGGTCTGCTGCTGTTGGATTAAGGTGGGTACACTTTAGAGCTGGAGCTCTAGAAACAACTAGAAGTGGGCTGCTTCTAATAACTTAGAAAAACTTTCATTAAAAATGTGTTTTTTATTTTTTAAATATGACTTCCTCTGTTTGGATTTGACATAACATAATTTGATAAAATCAAACACCTGAGGTTTTTCTATGTAAAATAGTGTATTTGGCTAGTAAGTCAAAGTCAGTCAGTTGTTATTGACGTGATGACCGCAGAGATTTAAAAAAATAGGTTCTCTGCAGCTTTAAGTGTATTACTGAATTAAGATGTTTAACTTTAGTCAAGCATGTGGTTTCAAAGGAACAGACATTTCACAATGACACAAAAGGTCCATTATGAAAGCAACTTGGCATATTTAGAATGTTTTTTTTTATTAATTGTGGAAAGAGTACTTGTTTTTTTTAATACTAAGTAGACTTACTTGAATGTTACAAGTAAGTCTATTTTACAAACTGGATTCCTCCACAAAAGTTTTGGAATTTGTGTCGTAGATAAGTAGTCACAGGAAAAGAGGTTGGATGAAATGATAGTTGTCAACAGTGATAGCGGACAGGATCAGTGCTAAATCCCCCCTGCTGATGTTTTCAAATCAGCTGAAATACTGCATCAGATGCCTGGAAAATGCATTTAAAGAGCCCTAATTTTCTATTTTAAATACGTTATTCTGTGGTATGAGCTGGGCAACGAAAGATCTGTTGCCAAGTTCACAAGTAACCCCCGCCAAAAAGAAATGTATAAATCAACCCCATGAGAAACTCCCCACCAAAGTGAATGGAAGGAATAGAAATCTATTAATTGTTTTGTTAATTGTGACACTCTTAGTTCCAAAGCTTGGTGACACATTAAACTGTGCATTTAGTACATTGTTTTTCACAACTTGTGCAACAAAAGGTGTGATCAGATTACCATCAACTCTGACGTAGTATAATTGATAATTAAGATCAGATGTACCTGCACAAAAC
The DNA here is from genome assembly GCA_016861445.1 of Oryzias woworae. NCBI lineage: Eukaryota > Metazoa > Chordata > Actinopteri > Beloniformes > Adrianichthyidae > Oryzias > Oryzias woworae. The sequence goes on from BOLG01000400.1 coordinate 88,750, forward strand.
ACAAAGAAGAATGGGTAAAGAGTTTTTGGATAAAAACATTTACTCTGAACATCGCTGTAGGAAACAGCCGTGATTTCAAGGAAATAGTGTTCCTGCAGGTATTCCAGGATCATGTTGGTGAGGGAATCTTCTTCATGAACTTCTGAAACTCAAGCCTCCTCTCCAGACGATCAAACACATGAGCTGCTTCACCAGTCAGCTGACTTGTTCTGGCTCCATTAACAATGAATTAGCTATCATCGGTTTACAGGACAACAACCAGCCGCGGTGTAGAGATACAGAAGGTTGGGGGAGGGTGGATAGTGTTTGTCCAGAATCTGCTTAAAAAAATTAATTCGCCTTATTGGGGGGGGGGCGGGGCGGGGCGGGGGGGGGGGGGGTATATATATTATGCTATTCACTCCAGTAGGCAGAGCTAACCGAGCGGTTCATCGCTTACCCCACCAAGGTTCTCTGCTAGCTTCCCGGCAGACGTTAGCTTAGCATTTCCAGCTCAACAACTATAAACGGCTGCGAGAGTCGCGACAGCCGCAAAGGCAACAACAGTAACACTGCCGGCGACAGCAGCTACTCACGGTTGTCTGACGGCGGGAGCCTGCGCGCTCCCGGCATTCCTCCATCTGTCATTCAGCTCTCCCGAAAGGGACACAACACCCACATTCCTCCGCAAAAAGCGGATCTGTGGTAAAGGAGTGCAAAAACGATCAACTTCCGTTTTAAACCTTCAAAATAAAACACATGCTAGTTGAAAGAAAAGAGACTGTGACTCACTTTTGGATAAACAATTTTTAAAATCGTGTGGAAAAGCAGCATTACACAACGTCACCGTTTCGTTTGGCACAACACATGCATGCATGCACGCGCACGTATAATGAAATCATCATTTACGAGCTGATTATTTATACTCATTGCATTCAAAGTTTTAATGCATTATTTAAAAAACTAGAATTTGGTTGATATTTTTAGACTGCTTTTTTTAAGAACTTCTAAATAATAAATCAAATATCCAAACAGCGGATTGCTCACGTATTTACTTCACCTGTTACCTATTGCTATTTTATTTAGCTACTCTTACCTGATTGCAATTAGCTGTTACCTCCGGTTTACCAGTTAAAATACAAACCTTCCTGAGTTAAAACTGACGGGAAAAATAAAACCGTTTTCTTCAAGTAACCTTACAAGTTACGTTTTTTAAAAATTTTACATTTTTTTTAAAGGAGTGTAAAGGAAACAGTTAATCTGGTCAGCAGAAAACAAAACTCTTATTTTAAAGACACCCCCCCCCCCATTTCCGGCGCATCTTCTGTGGTTCTGTGTCGCGGTCCAGACCAGCCGCTGGCTGATGAGGTTCTCTCGTCTGTCATGTTCTCCTGACTTAGCTTAGCTCCCCGGCTTTCTCTGACGCCTAGTGAACGCGCCTGGCCTGTGTGGGTTCGTGACGCGCCCGAATAAATCAGAGGAAAGGCGATGAGGCGTCGCTGGCGGTTATTTCGAAAATAAAGCCAGGCTGCGTTTGGGCTCTTGAACACACCCCACTGAGCCCGGTTCTGTTCCGGAACAATGGCGGCCCAGGAGCCTTCTCCGCCGTCCTCCATGGAAGGGAGCAAGCCGGGCTTCCCGAAGAAAATCCTGGCCATCTGCCTTGAAGACAAGCACTTGTGCAACTCGTGTGAGAAGATCCTGCGCAGGCCACTGCAGGCCCAGTGCGGACACCGCTTCTGCTGCTTCTGCTTCAACAGAACCATCAGGTGAGTACGCGCAGCCGGTCCCGGTCTCGGTGCCTTCTGTAACGGACTGTAGGAGGATGAGGACCGGGTCAGCAGCGCTAACTAAGCTGCGCGGCTGCTGAACCTGGGCTAAGAGCCTCACGTCCACATGTTCGGTTCCGTTTCGCTGTGTAGACCTGCGGCGGTACGAAATCTCAAACAGAGGCATTACCGTCTCCATGGTGCACTCTTACAGTAGATCCACAGTTAGAGCATGTGTGTTTTTACACTGAGTTCTGTGCAACTAGGGACCAAATTCTGAAGGCTGAGGCCCCTGAGGGCTGGAGACATTTTGGGGCCCTTATCCAACGGAAACGTTGGAATAGTGCAACGGACATTGAGTATTTACCGGTATCTCAAGAACTGGACGCAATTCAATAACTACGTTTAAAATCAATTTCCTGTGAAAAACACACAAAAAAAGTTTGTTGTACTAATATCTTTAAAGTCACTAATGATCCTTGGGACTATTATAAATTCGTCCCCAGTGATCTTTTAATTATGTTCTTGCCGTTTTTAGCCAAAATAAAAAAAACATGTTATTTTCTAGGACGGTTTCTGCAGTTGTCGGGAGTTCATTAAAAATTCGCCTTTGAGTTGGGGATGAGACTATTGGCTCCCATCCCCAACTTAAGATGAAAGGTGCAACAAAAACTCAGCAAAATCAGAGCGATCCAGCCAGTTTTGATCCTGATTCCAGGTCAGACAAAGAACTTAGACATACAGTGGGTACGGAAAGTAATCAGACCCCCTTAAATTTGTCACTCTTTCGCACCATTTGCTATAATCATTTAAGTTCATTTTTTCCACATTCATTTACACACAGCACCCTATATTGACAAAAAACACAATTTTTTTTTGACATTTTTGCAGATTTATTAAAAGAAAAACAGAAATATCACATGGCTCTAAGTATTCAGACCCTTTGCTGTGACACTCATATATTTAACTCGGGTTCTGTCCATTTCTTCTGACCATCCTTGAGATGGTTTTACATCTTCATTTGAATCCAACTGTGTTTGATTTTACTGATTGGACTTGATTAGGAAAGCCACACACCTGTCTATATAAGACCTTCCAGCTCACAGTGCATGTCAGAGCAAATGAGAATCATGAGGTCAAAGGAACTGCCTGAAGAGCTCAGAGACAGAATTGTGGCAAAGCATAGATCTGGCCAAGGTTCCAAAAACATATCTGCTGCACTTAAGGTTCCTTAGAGCACAGTGGCCTCCATAATCCTTAAATCAAAGATGTCCGGGATGACCAGAACCCTTCCTAGAGCTGGCCGTCTGGCCAAACTGAACTATCAGGGGAGAAGAGCCTTGGTGAGAGAGGTAAAGAAGAACCCAAAGATCACTGTGGCTGAGCTCCAGATATGCAGTCGGGAGATGGGAGAAAGTTGTAGAAAGTCAACTGTTAGTGAGTAAAGGGAGATTGGAGGACTGTGTCACTGATTCGAAATAGGGGTAAACAGTAAATAAGATGGTGTGCCGGTTAGAACACAGGGAAGGGTAAAACAAAGAGATGGGACTTCACTTGGAAGGTGTTCCAGTTTCTTTTAGCATAACTTAAATGAATTACTGTAACTGAAATAAAGTACATAAATAAGGGAAACTGACTAAATGTATCATTACTAGCATAAACTTCTCATAACATGCAAAATAAAATAATATAAACAGTCAAATCTGATTGAAACCCACTAAAAAAAATCACTCCTTTGCAAATGTGCCACAACAGTGACACCTAGTGACCAAGAAAAACGCTGCACAGATGAACAAGAAAGACACGTCTCCCGTTGTACATTATTACACGCCATTACATTTAACAGCCAATTAAAATCTTTCTCTAACATAAAAGAAACATTAAAAAATTAATTCAACAATGCAAGTGCCGCTAATGAGCGGTGGGACCCTGCTTGAAAGCTAACATTGCTAACTCCTGCAACACATTTCCTCACAATTAAAACAAGCAAATAAGACAAGGAATCCCATAACTGACGTTTGGTCAATTACTCAAATCAACATGCAGCAACTGGAACACACAAAAGGTCAGGAAAGGTTCTCTAGCTTGCTGCCTGGAGCACATGGAAAAAAGGAATTGCCTCAACAAACCACAGAAGAAGAACTTGATTTGCAGTGGGCTTAGCCTTTATAACATCAACCATCACTGCAGCCCTTTACTAGTCAAAGCTTTATGGCAGAGTGGCCTGACAGAAGCCTCTCCTCAGTGCAAGACACATGAAAGCCCGAATGGAGTGGAGTTTGCTTAAAAAAAAAACAAACACCTGAAGGACTCCAAGATGGTGAGAAATAAGATTCTCTGGTCTGATGAGACCAAGATAGAACTTTTTGGCCTTAATTCTAAGCGGTATGTGTGGAGAAAACCAGGGACAGCTTTCATCCCTGTGTTGTCTTGCTTATCCTCAAGTAAGCAAAAGAGGCGCTATGACTGAGTTATACAGACTTTAATGAACAGTCCACTTTTTACAATGTTACATGGTGCATGGCTAACTCCAGTTCGCTTCCCTTTTTCTCCATGTCTTGCCGTTTCACGTGACCAATCATCTAGCATGCTGGGTAATGCAGTTCTAAATTATTTTCAACACACAACAATCACCTGTCCAATACAGTCCCAACAGTGAAGCATGGTGGAGGCAGCATCATGCTGTGGGGGTCTTTTTCAGCTGTAGGGACAGGACGACTGGTTACAATCAAGGGAAAGATGAATGCGGCCAAGTACAGGGATATCCTGGACCAAAACCTTCTCCAGAGTTCTCAGGACCTCAGACTGGGCCGAAGGTTCACCTTCCAGCAAGACAATGACCCTAAGCACACAGCTAAAATAACCAAGGAGTGGCTTCATAACAACTCCATGACATGTTCTTGAATGGCCCAGCCAGAGCCCTGAGTTAAACCCGATTGAGCATCTCTGGAGAGACCTGAAAATGTCTGTCCACCAACATTTACCATCCAACCTGACAGAACTGGAGAGGATCTGCAAGAAGGAATGGCAGAGGATCCCCAAATCAAGGAGTGAAAAACTTGTTGGATCTTTCCCAAAAACCCTCATGGCTGTATTAGATCAAAAGGGTGCTGCTACTGAATACTGAGCAAAAGGTCTGAATACTTAGGACCATGAGATATTTCAGTTTTTCTTTTTTAATAAATCTGCAAAAATGTCATCTGTGGGTTTTTTTTTTGGTCAATATTGGGTGCTGTGTGTACGTTAATGAGGAAAAATAAACTTAAATGATTTTAGCAAATTGCTGCAATATAAGAGGAAAGATAATTATACAGGACTTCATTTTTGAAAAGCATAGTTTGCAAAAGTATTCAGCCCCACTTAGTCAATACTTACTGGAACCCCCTTTCACTGCAATTCCAGCTGCAAGTCTTTTGGGTTTTGTCTCTATCAGCTTTGAACATCTAGAGACTGAAATCTTTGTCCATTCTTACTTACAAAACAATTCAAGCTGAGTCAGATTAGATTGAGAGCGTTTGTGAACAGCAGTTTTCAGATCTTGCCACAGATTCTGGATTAGATTTAGGTCTGGACTTTAAATGGACCATTCCAACACATGAATACATTTTATTTGAAGTCATTCCATTGTAGCTTTGGTTTTATGTTTAGGGTCATTGTCCTGTTGGAAGGTGAATCTCTGCTCCAGTCTCAAGTGTTGTACAGACTTCAAAGGTTTTCCTCCAATATTGCTCTGGATTTGGCTCCATCCATCTTCTCATCAACTCTAACCAGATTCCCTGTTCCTGCTGAAGAGAAGCAGCCCCAGAGCATGATGCTGCCACCACCGTGTTTGACAGTGGGTATGGTGTGTTCAGAGTGATGTGTTAGATTTCTCCACACATAGCGCTTTGCATTTAGGCCAAGAAGTTCAATTTTAGTCTCGTGTGACCAGAACACCTACTTCCAGATGTTTGCTGGGTCACTCACATAGCTGATGACAAACTGCAAACAGGACTTCTTGTGGGGTTTTTTTAACAATGACTCTCTTCTTGCCATTCTTCCATAAAGTCCAGATTTGTGCACGACTCATTGTCCTATGAACAGATTCCTCCGCCAGAGCTGTAGATCTCTGGTCATCCAGAGTCATCATGGTCCTCCTGGCTACATCTCTGATTAGTGATCTCCTTGTTCGTCCTGTTAGTTTAGGTGGACGACCATGTCTATGTAGGTTTGCAGTTGTGTTATACTCTTTCCATTTTTGGAAGATGGACTGAACAGTGTGTGAGATGTTCAAAGCCTGGGAATTCTTTTTCTAGTCTAACTCTGCTTTAAATTTCTCCACAACTTTTTCCCTGACCTGTCTGGTGTGTTCCTTACACTTCATGATGCTGTTTTCTCCCCAATATTCTCTTGACAAATCACAGAGACTGTCACAAAACAGCTGGATTTGTATACTGAGATTAAATTACACACAGGTGAACTCAATGAAATCATGAAGTCAACATTTGGTCAGTCATCAGTCATCAAGCAACTTCTGAAGCCAACTGGATGCACTCAGAGAACAGCGGGCTGAATACTTTTGCACACTGCACTTTTCAGTTTTTTTATTTGTAAAATTAAATTGAACTCTTGTATAATTTTCTTTCCACTTCACAAGTGTTCCATTTTGTGTCTTTCACATAAAATTTCAATAAAATATATTTATGTTCATGGTCATAATGTGAGAAAATGTGGAGAAGTTTAAGGGATATGAATACTTTTGCAAGCCACTGTACGTACCTGATAAGAATTAAAAATATTTTTTTACTTGACATACAACACAGTACCATTTGTTGAAAGAGTGCCATCATCATTTATGAATGGAGAAATGTAGTTGTTCTGGACCAGGGGTGCACAAACCCTGGCCCAGGGTTTACCTGTAATTCTCGTTTCCCAACAGATGGTGCACTACAAATACAGCAACCTGTTTAAGTGCAGAAAATTATTCTGCCTTCATGTGATGTTGAAAGATTTGTTGTATTTCTGACATTTCTGCAGCAGGGGCAGGTGCTGCAATCAGCTTCGACCAACTTCCGTTGGCGCACCTGACTCGGTCGCGACCAAATCTCATTGGTCACGACCCCGGAACAGAATCCTCGAGCAAGTCAAGCCTAGAAAGTTTCAACTTAGAGTTATAAGATTTTATTATATTTCCTCATAAAGTCTCCCTTAAACAACCACGAGAAAAACATGTTTTTCTTTCTTTAACCTTGTAGCTGTGTGTCAAACAGCTGCAGGACTGTCCCATTCTCGTATGAAGGTTTCTCGTATGAAGTGTCCAGGACAAGAGGACTCACCCCGCTTGTGGATTCTGTTCCGGTGAAGGAACACTGCAGTGACAGCTCGTCAGCTGCGACCCAAAGTCCAGTTTACAGCAGAAGTCAGCGCTCAGCAATCTATCTGCTCATTTCACTGCATAAAATATCATTGAAGCTTCAGTGAGCCGGGTCATTGGACACAGCTCACGGCTGTCGGTCGCTTCAGATCTCGCAACCAAATTTCATCAGTTGCGACCAACGAGATTTGCAGCGTCTGCTGTCTCTCCATTTCTGATTAATCATTCCAACGAACGCAGCATTCCTCTAAATTTGCGTTTTTCCCTGAAGGACATCAACTCATTGGTGCAATTGGAACTTAAACAAGAACAAAAGCCACACTTGGGGAAAAAAAAACCTGAAAATTTTTTTATTTTAAATATTAATTTTCAATCAATTTAAAGCATGTTTTTGTCTAGATTCCTCTTTTTTTTTTTTTTCTTTTGAAGGGGATTACCAAATCATTCTACACATCTGCTCTTGTCAAATTCTAGAATCCTTTGTGGCCCACAAGTCAAAAAGTTTGCCCACCCCTGTTCTGGACCCTACATGTGTTAGAGAGCTACACCTTTTATAAAACATCTCTATAATCCAGGTCTGCTTATTTCCCTTAAATCAGGCAATCTGTAACTGAGGAACAGCATTCATTGCTTTAGTTATAAGTTTTAATCTTATAGAATAGTCTGTCGTCTGTTTGTATCTTTCGGATATGAAACAAAATTGGGTTTGAGCGACAATCTCTTTACAATGAGCTTTTTCCCTCTATAGGATCATAAGGAAAGGTTCTACACACGTGGACAAAATTGTTGGTGCCCCTCAGTTAAAGAAGGAAAAACCCACAATTCTCACTGAAATCACTTGAAACTTACAAAAGTAACAATAAATAAAAATGTATTGAAAATTAAATAATCAAAATCAGCCATCACTTTTGAATTGCTGATTAACATAATTATTAAAAAAAACAAACTAATGAAACAGGCCTGGACAAAAATGATGGTACCTCTATAAAAGATTGAAAACTATTTGACCAGACTGACATGATTAACTCAGGTGTGTCCTTTAATTGACATCACAGGTGTTACCAAACTCATAATCAGTCAGTCTGCCTATTTAAAGGGAGACAAGTAGTCACTCTGCTGTTTGGTGAAAAGGTGTGTACCACACTGAACATGGACAACAGAAAGCGAAGGAGAGAATTGTCCCAGGACATCCGAAAAAGAATTATAGATAAACATCTTAAAGGTAAAGGCTATAAGACCATCTCTAAACAGCTTGAACTTCCTGTGACAACAGTGGCTCATATTATTCAGAAGTTCAAGACCCACGGGACAGTAGCCAACCTCTCTGGACGTGGCCGCAAGAGGAAAATTGATGACAAATTGAAGAAACGGATCGTTCGAATTGTATCCAAAGAGCCCAGAACAACCTCCAAAGAAATTAAAGGTGAACTCCAAGGCCAAGGTACATCAGTGTCAGATCGCACCATTCGTTGTTGTTTGAGCCAAAGTGGACTTCATGGGAGATGACCAAGGAGGACACCACTGCTGAAAAACAATCATAAAAAAGCCAGACTGGAATTTGCAAAAAAGCATGTTGACAAGCCCCAAAGCTTCTGGGAGAATGTCCTTTGGACAGATGAGACCAAACTGGAGCTTTTTGGTAAGGCACATCAACTCTATGTTCATAGACTCAAAAACCAAGCATACGAAGAAAAGAACACTGTCCCTACGGTGAAACATGGAGGAGGCTCAGTAATGTTTTGGGGCTGCTTTGCTGCATCTGGCACAGGGTGTCTTGAATGTGTGCAAGGTACAATGAAATCTGTAGACTATCAAGGCATTCTGGAGAGAAATGTGCTGCCTTGTGTCAGAAAGCTTGGTCTCAGTCGCAGGTCATGGGTCTTCCAACAGGACAACGATCCAAAACACACAGCCAAAAACACCCAAGAATGGCTGAGAGAAAAGCGTTGGACTATTCTAAAGTGGCCTTCCATGAGCCCAGATCTGAATCCCATTGAACATCTGTGGAAGGAGCTGAAACATGCCATTTGGAGAAGACACCCATCAAACCTGAGACAACTGGAGCAGTTTGCTCATGAGGAGTGGGCCAAAATACCTGTTGACAGCTGCAGAACGCTCATTGACAAATACAGAAATCGCTTCATTGCAGTGATTGCCTCAAAAGGTTGTGCAACAAAATATTAAGTTATGGGTACCATCATTTTTGTCCAGGCCTGTTTCATTAGTTTGTTTTTTTAAATAATTTTGTTAATCAGCAATTCAAAAGTGATGGCTGATTTTGATGATTTAATTTTCAATAAATTTTTATTTATTGTTACTTTTGTAAGTTTCAAGTGATTTCCGTGAGAATTGTGGGTTTTTCCTTCTTTAACTGAGGGGTACCAACAATTTTGTCCACGTGTGTATTCATACAGTGCTGCCATTTTTAAAATACTCAACACTTCTGTTTGTTGGTCTTGGAGAACTCATTGCTCCCCGTGGCAGCACCCCTCCCCCCACCCTCCAAACAGCAAAAGCACAAAGCTCCCCCCAGAGTACCGGTATGAAGGTAAAAATATGTCAAAATGCATGAGCTTGTAGATTTGATGTTGAAAACCTGTAAAATAGGACGTGAGAACTTGTGCACCAGAAATATGCATGTGTAGAAATCTTCTGCTGTAAAGAAGAAATGTACACATGTAAAATAAATGTCAAGTCAAAGAAGAGGATAGTTTCACACAAATTAGATTTAAATGTAGACACAATACAATGTCTACAAATGTGTCGATTTGTGTTTCCACAAATAAAATTACAACTGACAAATTACTACTTGCATGTGTTAATTTTGAGTTACAACTTCAAATAGGGGATTACAACTGCGCAAATCTGCTGCTGCGTGTGTGTGAATCACAGCGGCTACAACTGCGCTCTGACTTTTGAAACATTCCTCGTGAGATCTTTGCTTCAAAAGTAACCTGTGTCCGATAATGGAACTGGGGCGGGGCATCGGAAGGGCTGGTGAGTCATGGGTAGGTCAACCAATCAGAGTGCAGGACTCAGAAGACCAATGCTCCAGAGTTGTTGGATCTGCCAGCAGTCATGGCTCATCCATCTGGGGTAAGTTGCTTTAGTAAACATTATTTTGCTACTTTGTTATGTCTTTTGAGTTTATAAAGTCTCGCAGACCAAATGTTATAAAATATTTCACAGGTCTTGTGTGGTCTGTATGAAAGTCGGCGGCTAGCCGGGCTGAAGCCAGCCGAGTCCATCAGGGCCTCAGCGGTCAGACTCGGTCATGAAATCAGCAGTTTCGTGCTGAATCTAGAGCTCTTCAAGACACTTTATTAATGGCTGTTGTGTTTAAACTTAATCAAATACTCATCGTTGAACACAATTAATGTTATGCTTTTATTTTTTTAATTTTCATCTAGTAACGATTATACATCAAATGGTAACGTTTGATATGTTGTACGTCTATCCATCCATAAGCTGACTTTTGCCAAACAAATCCAACAGCTTTAGAAATCATGACATCAACAGTAAAACTGAAACTTGCTGTGATTACCCTACATTGGGAGAAATGGTTCATAACAAAAACTCCCAAACAGTTGCAAGCAGCAATATTCATATGGGCATCTAACAAGATATCAATTGTGAACATTCATGTATTGCAGCAAAACAAAACCAACATGATGTAGTTATTACATGTGATAACTAATCCAGCCACTTTGGTGTACCTTTGCCAGTACTAAAAATAAGGAAAATTGTATTTAAAAACTCAATTGTTCAGTCCTACTATTAAAAGTATTTACTTGTGATCATATTAAAAGTTTTTTTAAGCTCTAAATTGTATAACATCAATGCATGTTTCCTGTATTAAATAATATTGTTTTAGGACAAATATGGTACTGCTTTGGATGTACAACAGGGTGACAAATGCACTCTTTATGTTTCAACATTTGTGGTTGTGGCTTTTTTAACAAATAGACTCGAGACTGATTGAAAGAGCCACTGCTGTCAATGCACCCGCTCACTGACAAAACTTGTTGGCTACCATTTAATAACATCAACATCAGATTAACTTTTAATCAGTAGGAATCACTATCTATTCTTACATATATTACATATATTTGAAAATAAGTTAATTCTTCTTTTTTTTTCCCCCAGGAATCTCTGCTCAACCATCTACTGCAAAGACTGGAGACCCGACCCTCAAGCTGGCTTAGTTGTGTTCCTTTAGATTTTGATTTTCTGGAATTTATATGTTCTCAGGAATTTGTAATTCTCAAACAAAATAGATTCCTCAGGATATATTTGATGCACTTGCTCACATACACCAATTGGTCTGCAGTCAAAACAGCAACGATAGACAAATTGTTGTTGCACATACACGCGGAAATCTTGGTTGACCTAGGATATTCATTTCCGAAGAGTACACCTCCCACCTTCTTGGTTTAGGGCTGCCATTGTCATGTATTGCCCAACTTCTCAGGGTGTCCAGAAGCACGTTACATCAGAACATGACAGAATGGGGTTTGACAGTCTGAGAAAGGTATAGTAACAAAACTGATGAAGAAATGGACCGCCTTGTGTCAGAGATCCACCAGAGCTCGAGGCCATACAGTGCAGTGGGATAGAGTTCGCGCCTCCATTTACCAAATAGACACCACAAGCATCATTTACAAGGATGACCCAGCTTTGTTGTGTGGTCAGAAGAACATATTCTGTCCCGAGCCCCAGATTGTTGATGCATATTGACACAAATCACAAACTAATACGGTGAGTTAAGTTCAAATTGATTGATTGTGTTTGTATTTTTTGTATATTTATGTTCTATGATGCATGCTTTATTTTTGTTTTTTATCAGCAAAGGTACAACATTGTTGCTTTTCCAGAAAGGTAATGGAAAAAATGTTTTCATTAACATATGACCTACTGCTGCACGGTGGCGCAGTGGTTAGTGCTCTTGCATCACAGCAAGAAGGTTCCAGGTTCAAGTCCCAACTGGGGGACTTGAAACAGTGTCACCAATAGGGGACCTTTCTTGGTGGAGTTTGCATGTTCTCCCCGTGCATGCATGAGTTTTCTCTTCTCTCTTCATAGGTTAATTGGTCACTCTAAATTGTCCCTAGGTGTGAATGCGAGTGTGTGTGACTGTGGCCCCTGAGACAGACTGGCAACCTGTCCAGAGGTGTCCCCTGCCTTCACCCATGATGAGTAGCCGGGTTAGGTTCCGGCAGCCCCATGACACCGAAAGGGATAAAACAGTATAGAAAATGAATGAATGAATGACCTGTAACACATATTTGACTGTCTGCAAAGTGTGTGGAATGTGTAAGTGGTCTGTCATGGAATAACAATCCTGACTTTTATTCTTTACACTTTAGTCTATATAATTTGCTATTTTTGTTGGGATTTAAAATCATTTTTTTCGTTAGTCATTTCATCTTAAGATGCAGTTGGAAATTAATATGAAATATCATTAATTAGAAGTTTCAATTTAAGCAAATGCTATAATGCACAAACATGCATTTGGTGATCATTTTTAAATTTCTTTTAATCTTAATGTAACCATTTTGAAATATTCATTGGAGAACTTATTCCTTGCATGTTTGTTCACATAGATCATGTATCTGCGGGTCTCCAATAATAACCTGGCATCAGCAACCCTGGCCTTCCGTGAAGCTTTGGAGAGTTTGGGCTTGCCACAGAGTTAAAATCTGGCTTTACCCATGTCAAGTTTTCAGTTGCTTTGGGTTGTACACAAACTCTTTCAAAAACCACCTTTATCTGTGAAGATGAGACATAATATAGATTGCCCATAGTAGAGTATCTACAGTCACTACCATGGACGATGCTTTTGCTCAACATGGTTCGGGGTGATCATAGTGTGGAGAATGTTGATGTGGCTCGTTTCATGTTTCCTGTTCAAGGAACAGGAAGGAGTAGTTTCATTGCAGACAAAAGTGTTAACAACCAGAGGCTAGTCTTTTTTTTTTTTTTTTTTTGGACAATACCCCCTCTCCAGCAGAGCTCATTATCTGAAAATGACTACAAATGTAACCCCGTCTGCTAAGTTTATTATCAAAGTGCAGTGTTACCAGGCAGAAAAGTATCTTGATACTCATACTTTAAACATATTTTTGTGCAATCAAAAAAAATATACTAGCACACTATATTTTTTTTAAAACAGAATTGAACTATTGTGGCAAGATGTCTTCACTGCTGTGACTGGTCGCTTCTATCACATTCTACATCAGCTAAAAGAGGAGGACCATCTTGATCTGTCCAGCAACCTTCACCTCTTTTGCTGCTATTATGTCTTCATTCCTCTCATTCCACGGCACCTCAATATATTCAGAGGTAGCGGGGATGAGCATCCTCTTTCAACGGAGGGGAACCTTTCTCCCAAACAGCTGTGGTATTTGGGGCAGCGGCATCATTTACAGGAGTGCGAAGTGGTTGGCTTTTCTACTGTTTACATTTTAAAGCTGGTAGATATTCAAATTTAAAAGTCAAAAACTGACACATTTCTATAAAATTGCATATCCATTTTCTTACCAGGCCTGCATATTCCACAAATAGACTGGGAAAGCAGTGGCCTTGTATGCAGTGAACCCAACTCTGGCATTTTTGTACCTGAGATTGAATGCCCACTGAGACAGTAGCAACTAGCTGGCTTGACCGCTGCAGTTAACCCACCGGGATCAACAAATCTTAGTGTTGATGTTTATTTAGCCACTCCTCAGTACACGCAGAGCATTGGTTACATGTAACCTAAGCTCCAGAATTGTCAAAAATAAACCAAAAAAAAAAAAAAACCTTTCTTCATGGCCTTTCTTTATTGTCAGTCATTTGCTGGAGGTAACTAAAGCTGCAAAACACATTTAACTGAAATAGAAAATTCAAGTAATTATCAATGCTGAAAATTGTTTTGTCTACAATCCTATCTTCTCTCTCTAAGCTTTAGGATCCATTGTCTTGCATATTTTAAGAGGAACATCAAACTTTGTTGTCACAGTTGATGTGTTTCTTGTCTTAGATTTTCTTACTTGACAATGTGTTAGATGTGTTGTCTTGAGGATCAGGGCTGCGGAAAATGTGGTTTAGATAAACCAGTCTTCCTAACAAGTTATGTCTGAAGATCACAAACAACATTTTGTATAGCGTTACAAAAAGATGTATTTAAAAAGTCTGAACATGAATGAAATGTGCTTGCAACAACACATACTGTCTGAAAAGTTCGATTCAGCAATTAAGAGGCTACAAAATCAATAACTTAAAAGAGGAGGTTGCTTCTAAGCAGGCACTGAGATTAAATATCATCATATCATCATCATCTGAGATAAATGTCATCTGAGTTTAAATGCAGTAATCTGCCTAGGAGAAATGTTAATGAAGTTATTAGATCAAATTGAGTCCTTGCAAACAGAAATTACTTTCCATACAGAAAATCTGGTCCTTAATAAGAGTTTGAAACAACAGGTTCAGACATTTAATGAAACGTTGCAACGACAATATCTTAAGCAGGTCTTGAGGCAAAAATTTTAAAGCAGATCTTGAAAGCAGTGAAACAGATACTTCTTAGCTGGAGACCGAAATAGATGAAATGAAACAGATCTACTCTGACATTTAGCAGAATCTGATCGCTTTAAGAAAATTACAGAAAACCTAAGAACTGGTATAAACACCTTCCATATTACCAAAACACCAGAGAGGAAAGTTGAGGACTTGAATGCGAAACTTTCTGCGCTACGCTTTCCTCTCAAAAGATTAATAAATGGTCTTGCTCAAAAGAGCAGTATATGAAAATACTACGAATCACAAGTTATGTGGTAGATGAACAGGCTTCTCAAAAAACAGACAAAAAGAAATCCTGCGCAGTACTTGGCATTAGGCAAATGGAAACCATTTTATTGGACTCAGGTTTCAGTCAAAATATATTTAAATATACACAATTCTAAAGGTTCTGAGTTGGTGCTCCATACCATGGAAATGACCAGATGTTTTGGGTTTATTACGGCAAGATATGCATAAAATAGTTTTGTTTTGAATACAACAACATCATTATGAAAAATAGTGTGTCCAACTGAAATTACCATAAACTTCTTAAAGATATAGGTCACCCCAAATGTATGTTTGGTGTGCTTGTTTAACTATGTTGACTCAAAAATGGATTACACCAGTGTACTCACAAATAAAGAACACCAACAGTTACAGACAAAAACCAACCTTTTTTCACAAGAACTTGCATGGAGGGGCATCATGTCGGTGGAGAACATCTCTCTGCATATGGGGCAGGAATCCTGTAACAGTCAAATTCACATCAGGAACCCCACAGAAATTATCATGATTATTTTTACAAGCTGTAATAATTAAATAGAAGATCCTCATAGTTTGAATTCCACTTTCTTACTATATCTGTGGCAAATTTGATAAACCTTATTGATTTAACCCCATTATATTTTTCAGACCTTTCCAAAACTATTGAGAAAAATAAATAAATGAAATGCAAAACTTTTTTTTCTCATTTTTTTTCTCTTACTGACTTGCTTACCATACAAATTGCCTCCCCATCATTTTTTTTCTCCTGCTCCAGGTTCCAAATTCTAAAAAGGAGAAGGGCAAATGTGGGCAATATGTATTTGCCATAAATATCAAACATAAAAAACAATATGCACAACAAAAGAGATCTAAAGTTACATTCAAGACAAATGTAAAGACAGTAATTGTAAACGGTTATATGTAATGTAGTCATAACAATTATGAAATGAATCACTCACAACACACTGACAGGACTTGATGTGATGCAGCGGTACAGATGTACCGCAGGTGATGCAGTCATTTTTCGGCATTTTCTCAAATTCCTGGTGCATTATAGGATAGCGGGGCTGTATCAATTGTTACTTGTAATGGAACAATGTATTTTGTATTTTTTCCATAATTGGAGGAAGACTTCAGTATTTTGGAACTGTACCCATTGGAGGATTTGGGGCAGTGGAGTCATCTTCCTTTGGCCACTCTCACCTTGAACAGTACAGAATATTGATGCAAACATGTCATTATTGTTGGGCATGACAAGTATTCTTGCAAAAGTTGTTGAAGAATTTTGCATTGAATTGGAATGGGTGGAGAACTGTTTTGTACAACCAATATATCAGTCTTACCAGTGGCTTTTTGAAAAAGCCAACCACCACGCAGATTCTGTAGTTTGGAATATTCATCAAGGTGAACCTTACTTATATGAATATAAATAAATAAGGTTTTATATTAATACCACACTCCATGAACAAATCAGTGACAGTGACATGTGAATTACATTGTCTGGATTTCTGGGGTTCACTGAGCAAAGCTAACTAGTGTAAATATTTTTCATTAAGTAGCTGGAATCAAAGAATATTATGTAACATTTTACAAAGTTGTGTTTCTGTGCAAATTTAGCAGAGATGTGAAACTAAAAAAGAAAACAAGAAATCTAGAAATTACATAAAACTGAAAAGCACAAAGGTCTATCAACTGAATAGCAAATTGGATTTTAACACTTTCCAAAAATTCTATGTAAGGTTATAAAAGTTACTTCACCTCTTCATGATCAGCATCATCTGCAAGAGTGACAGTTCTCCTTCCTAATCCCGCTTGCAAGAGCATAGTTTCATTCTTTGGAGTTCTGGACAAATTGTCAGGTAAGAGGCAGAACTGGAGTTCTAATAAACGTGCACATGTTGGTCTTGGTGTATCAGGTGCCTTTCTTTTAAAGCGTGCACGGTTTCCAGTGAATATTGCTGGAAAAGACCTTAAAATAGAAATACCACAGGTAATTAAATGTGCCAAATTTCCTATTTTTAAACCCATTTTAAGTACATTGGTCTTCACCTTTGCATCTCATCCTGGACTGTTTTTGGTTGGACACGCTGGCTAGTACCAGAGGTTGCAGAGGTACCAGCCTGTGATTCAGCTGCCCACTTGCGCCTGCTGAACTGCTTTGTTCGACATTAACAGTAGACTGATCCACTGGATGTTGTCTGATGCTGCTGAGAAGATTTCTCACAGCATTTTCTATTGCTGCATCTTGTTCCTAAAAAGACAGGAATACGGTAACAAAATGCTGGACGTCCTGGTGTTAATTTGTAGTTAATCATAAATGCCTTAATTTTTTTTATTGACTATATTAAATCAAGCATGTTTTATATTAGGTAACATAATTGGTTTTATAACTACATCATGTTGGTTTTGTTTTGCTGCAATACATGAATGTTCACAATGGATATCTTGTTAGATGCCCATATGAATATTGCTGCTTGCAACTGTTTGGGAGTTTTTGTTATGAACCATTTCTCCCAATGTAGGGTAATCACAGCAAGTTTCAGTTTTACTGTTGATGTCATGATTTCTAAAGCTGTTGGATTTGTTTGGCAAAAGTCAGCTTATGGATGGATAGACGTACAACATATCAAACGTTACCATTTGATGTATAATCGTTACTAGATGAAAATTAAAAAAATAAAAGCATAACATTAATTGTGTTCAACGATGAGTATTTGATTAAGTTTAAACACAACAGCCATTAATAAAGTGTCTTGAAGAGCTCTCTTTTCAGCACCAACCCCGCTGACTTCATGACCGAGCCTGACCGCTGAGGTGCTGACGGACTCGGCTGGCTTCAGCCCGGCTAGCCGCCGACTTTCATACAGACCACACAAGACCTGTGAAATATTTTAAGCAAAGATCTCACGAGGAATGTTTCAAAAGTCAGAGCGCAGTTGTAGCCGCTGTGATTCGCGACAGCAGATTCACACACACGCAGCAGCAGATTCACACACACGCAGCAGCAGATTCACACACACGCAGCACCAGATTCACACACACGCAGCAGCAGAGTCACACACGCAGCAGCAGATTCACACACACGCAGCACCAGATTTACACACACGCAGCACCAGATTTACACACACGCAGCACCAGATTCACACACACGCAGCAGCAGAGTCACACACACGCAGCACCAGATTCACACAAACGCAGCAGCAGAGTCCCACACACGCAGCACCAGATTCACACACACGCAGCAGTAGATTCACACACGCAGCAGCAGATTCACACACACGCAGCACCAGATTCACACACACGCAGCAACAGATTCACACACACGCAGCAGCACATTCACAAACACACGCAGCACCAGATTCACACACACGCAGCAGCAGATTCACACACACACAGCAGCAGATTCACACACACGCAGCACCAGATTCACACACACGCAGCACCAGAGTCACACACACGCAGCAGCAGAGTCACACACACGCAGCAGCAGAGTCACACACACGCAGCAGCAGAGTCACACACACGCAGCAGCAGAGTCACACACACGCAGCAGCAGAGTCACACACACGCAGAAGCAGATTCACACACACGCAGCAGCAGATTCACACACACGCAGCAGCAGATTCACACACACGCAGTACCAGATTCACACACACGCAGCAGCAGAGTCACACACACGCAGCGGCAGATTCACACACACGCAGCGGCAGATTCACACACACGCAGCGGCAGATTCACACACACGCAGCGGCAGATTCACACACACGCAGCGGCAGATTCACACACACGCAGCGGCAGATTCACACACACGCAGCGGCAGATTCACACACGCAGCACCAGAGTCACACACGCAGCACCAGAGTCACACACACGCAGCACCAGAGTCACACACGCAGCAGCAGATTTACACACGCAGCACCAGATTCACACACACGCAGCACCAGATTCACACACGCAGCACCAGATTCACACACACGCAGCAGCAGATTCACACACACGCAGCAGCAGATTCACACACACGCAGCACCAGATTCACACACACGCAGCAGCAGAGTCACACACACGCAGCAGCAGAGTCACACACACGCAGCACCAGATTCACACACACGCAGCGGCAGATTCACACACACGCAGCGGCAGATTCACACACACGCAGCGGCAGAGTCACACACGCAGCGGCAGATTCACACACACGCAGCGGCAGATTCACACACGCAGCGGCAGAGTCACACACGCAGCGGCAGAGTCACACACACGCAGCGGCAGAGTCACACACACGCAGCGGCAGAGTCACACACACGCAGCGGCAGAGTCACACACACGCAGCGGCAGATTCACACACACGCAGCACCAGAGTCACACACACGCAGCACCAGAGTCACACACACGCAGCACCAGAGTCACACACACGCAGCACCAGATTCACACACACGCAGCACCAGATTCACACACACGCAGCACCAGATTCACACACACGCAGCAGCAGATTCACACACACGCAGCACCAGATTCACACACACGCAGCGGCAGATTCACACACGCAGCACCAGAGTCACACAAACGCAGCAGCAGTCACACACACGCAGCAGCAGCAGTCACACACACGCAGCAGCAGATTCACACACACGCAGCAGCAGAGTCACACACACGCAGCAGCAGAGTCACACACACACGCAGCAGCAGTCACACACACGCAGCAGCAGCAGTCACACACACGCAGCCAGCAGCAGTCACACACACGCAGCAGCAGATTCACACACACGCAGCAGCAGAGTCACACACACGCCAGCACCAGAGTCACACACACGCAGCACAGAGTCACACACACGCAGCACCAGAGTCACACACACGCAGCACCAGATTCACACACACGCAGCACCAGATTCACACACACGCAGCAGCAGATTCACACACACGCAGCACCAGATTCACACACACGCAGCGGCAGATTCACACACGCAGCACCAGAGTCACACACACGCAGCAGCAGTCACACACACGCAGCAGCAGCAGTCACACACACGCAGCAGCAGATTCACACACACGCAGCAGCAGAGTCACACACACGCAGCAGCAGAGTCACACACACGCAGCAGCAGATTTGCGCAGTTGTAATCCCCTATTTGAAGTCGTAACTCAAAATTTACACATGCAAATAGTAATTTGTTAGTTGTGATTTTATTTGTGGAAACACAAATTGACACATTGTATTGTGTCTACATTTAAATCTAATTTGTGTGAAACTCTATCCTCTTCATTGACTTGACATTTATTTTACATGTGTACACTTCTTTATTACAGCAGAAGATTTCTACACACAGATGTATATTTCTGGTGCACAAGTTCTCACGTCCTATTTTACAGGTCAAATTTCAGGTCATTTTACAGGTCAAATTTTGCAGTCAAATTTCCAAGCTCGTCCATTTTGACACATTTTTACCTTCATACACAGGCCCGCAGCCACAGCGACCAGGCAGTGTGAGGCCCCCCACCACATCCAGGGAGTGAAGAGTCAGGCAGGGTCTGTTGACCCACTATGCTCCCTGAGTGCCTGGGAGGACCCCGCACCGCCTGCTATTGCTGCAACTGGGAACCAGCGCTCGCGGAAGAATTCCACGACAAATGCGTTAGCAGAGAAGGCACGGCAGCGACGGGACGATGAGAATAAGAGAATTTTTAGTGTTGAGTGTTAAAAAAATGCATATTTAAATCAGGCATATCTGTTAAAGAAAGTGTGAAAATGTCAAGTTTTCAACAGACAATATTCACAAGCTATATTCAAAGCGTCTAATAAGAAATCTCTGATGAAACAGCGTTCTACCAGCACTTAAACACTGCAATCAAGTGAGCTGCTGTTCGCTCAGCTGGTGTCAAGCCAGCCGCGCTTTGAAAATGTTGTGCGCCCCGCCTGTATTACAGGGTTTATGGCAGAACCTGAAACTCAATGAGAGCCCATTCTCTTTACATATTAAAATGTCAAATTAAAAAGTGTAATAAAAATTTGTCTTAAGGTAAAATTAAACTTATTTGAATATTCTTTGATATATATTTTATTAAATTAAAGAGAAAACATATAATTTTTTGTAGTTTTTGGACACACCGACTTTTTATTTTAATAAATAAGATGGAAGACAAGCGTTGATTTGACAAGTGCAAAGCAGAGCAGAGGACAGAGCTAACATGGAAACCGATCATTATTTTATTTTGGGGTGGTGGCTGACATGAATTTTCTAGAAAGAGCACTGTTGTTGTCTAAAAATCAAGTAACTTCGTGGCTCGCTGCGAAAGTCAAACCCATTGTCAATACAGGAGACGAGCAGTTCAGACTAGACAAACACGACTCCTCCACTTGGAAGCAGATTGCAGCTGAGCAGAACTCCTGAAATCCAGTACGATAAAATTTGCAATGGCTCCCAAACACAATAAGTAGAAATTATGAAAAAATTAAAAAATCACAAATTCTGGAAAAATGTCAAATGGACAGCAGTGCTCTTATGTTTTTAGTGCTGCTTGGTAGCTGACACAACACAGGCAGACTTAAGTACAGGCACACTGAGCTGTGAGGTCAGTGATGAACCTCTATCAAGGGCTACAAGTAGCCCAAAGAAATATTTAATTTAGCCTTTTTTTTCACATTTTCATTCAAAAACATCTTGATTAAGTTGTTGACAAAATTTATTTAATTTTTTAAATAAAAATACTCCTAAAACTTTCATTCTATGCTGTAAAAACATTTAATTCAACTTTTTTTTGAGGGGGGGCACTTTTTTCCAGACAGAATGCTATTTTTTTTTTGCATGATTTTATGTCTAGGGTGTGAATAGAACATGGAAAAATGACAAAATAAAGGTAGTGTCACACAGGTCAGGTTGTGCTGATTAAAATAACAAATAAGCAAGCAAGTAGTCTTTTAAATTTCAAATAGAGAGGTAAATTCAAATCCGACAATAGAGGGGTTTTAGGCCCTAGGCTCCAAAGGGTTAACTGCATTTATTTACACTTGCTAAAAAACAAAATTAGTAAACAAAAATCTTTCACAAACCGGAAGCATGTAGAAGTTTAAATCCAATGTTTTTGCGTTCCTGTGCCATCTGATTTTTGGATGTTTTAAAGTCCATTACAGGTATATTTGGTTATGCCTCCATCAGTAGCTTTGACATCTGCAAACACTAGTGTGACAAAAAACAATTTGAAAAAGTGATAAAATTGTTAAATTTGATTCAGTCAGGCAATGCTTGCTTTAAAAAAAATTCAGCTTACCACAGACACAATGACCCTACAACTACTTCCATCTTTCTGAAATGGATGTTTCATAATGGCCCCTTTTCATTTTTTCCAACCCAGTCAGTTCTGCTGTAGCAGGTCCATCTCATCTTAAAATAGTCACTATAAGTAAAGGTAGTCAATACTATGTAGTAAAAATGAAAAAATGTACTATGGCAAAATAACAACACACAGATAAGTCATGCAACAGGACCATGAACTATGAATGTAACAAAGCTGGACAAAGTATTAAAGTCATGACATGATGCGGCTAAATGCTAAAGATGCATGATTGTATTTAGCCTTTTTTTATATTTGTCCCAGTGTTTCTTAACTGTCATTGTAAAATAAAGAGGTAATTGAAAACTGCAATAAAATCTCAGTACCGAAGTCTTTTAGCTGCCTGCTCGTACTCTATCATTTCTTTGTCATTTTTGGCAGGATCCACCAGATACACCCTACTTTGGAGTGCATCAATGTACTATTACCAGGAAATAGAAAATATAGTCATGGATATTTTTTAAAATACATTTTGAATATTTATAAAAGCTGACAGACTGCACTAACCAGTAATTTCCAGTGCACGCTGTCAGTATTTACAAAGTAGTTGTAGTTGTTAAAATCCATCTGAAACATAAGCATGCATGAACAGACATTGACTTTTGGATGTAGAACTTCAATTGTGATACTTATCCCAACATATACTAGAATGAACTTTACAAAAACCATATTTACCTTTGAAAGGCAATGCCTATGAATTTGTTCTCTCTCTCCAAAAAGGATCACACCAGCAATGTAGTGATTAGAATGTACACTGTACTTCCTAAATTAAGTCTATTAGCTGTGAGATGGATGTAGCTCTCAATGATCTAAGAGATATGAAAATTAACCGTTTCAGTAAGACCAATATGCAGAGTATCAAATAAATATAAAGAAACTTTTGTAAATGCACCTCTCCTGTGAGCCACTTATGAGGTCGAAGGCATCTCAGTTCACTGTGGTGGATGATGAAGCTGTGGCCCCTAAATTTAAGAGGGCACCACTGACACGATCACTTCTCTTTTCCCCACAGTGACAGCAGCTTAACGACAAACATGAATTTCTTTTGTTATTGTTACAAAATAACACAACATGGATACATTGATATGTGAATACACACATAATCTAATTTTTAATAATCACTTTCTGTAATGTTCACATAAAAAATGCTAAAACATGTTAAAAAATAAAACCAAATAAATAGACAATCCCTTTGGGACTTTGGAGGGCTCCAACTCCTCACAAATCTCAAAGTATGTGCCAACTTCAGAATAGTGATGGGAATTCTGCCTCTTCTTAACAATCTGACTCTTGGCTCCCAAAAGGCTGTTAAGTTCATGTTGTTGTTTTGTTTAATTTATCATTAAAAATCTATAGAATTATGCAGTCAGTTCTGTATGAAATTATTTCCTTGCAGACTCTAAATTATTTCTTGATATTATTAAAAAAAATAAAATTGATGGCAGATTTTTATTCTCTGATATACACAACTTACTTGAGATGCATCATCTTCTTCATCAGTTGGCAAAGTTGCCGCTGAATAGGACACATGTTGTGTATAGTAAAAAGGATCAGAATTGTACTAATATAGTCATGACTGTCATAAAAACGTGTTAATTTCAACAAATCAGCTATGATTATTTAACAATATGCCATAAAGATCAACCTGTCCTCAGCCATTGTCCTCGTCTGCCTCTTCCTCCTTTGCTATGGTGACTGGGTGCACTGGTGTGGTTGTTTCTGAGCACTGTAGAAATAGTGATTTAAGTTACGAAAAAGAAAGAAGTGTCAAAACGTTTGAACTAAAATTTGCTAAAAAGAAATTATTATTTTCCAAAGTACCTTTTTCTTTTGGTGCACAAAGGTTTCATCAAGGGCCTAACGTAGTTGCTACTCTTTTTCTGTCTCCTTTGTTTCCATTTTTCCTCGTCAACACAATATCTGTATGACATGAAAATAAATAAAAGCTTAAGCAATCAGTAGCACAATTGAATAGCAGACACAATGTTGAGCTACCTAACTTTTTGTAATTTTAATATAAAGAAATTAATTAGAATGTATGAAATTTGAAGAATATTTAAAAAACATTCTGTAACTGAATTATTCATTATGTAAATGAGTCTCTAAACTCTCTTAGAAGACCATTTGTAGCATTTTTGTATGTTGCTACAAAGTCACCCAGTCTTGTTAGGCGACGTTGAAAGCGGATCCTCTTGAGGTCCCACTGGCTTTTCTCCATTATCCCTTGAGTTTGGTTGTTATAGGAATAGTTCTGTAAAGGTTAACAAAAAAAGGTAAAATTAACTTTTTGCTTTGCTTCAAACAATTGTGTCTAAAACAACTGAGAAAACAGATATTATGTCAGTAAACTATACTATCAATTATTACAGAACAACATGTAATGTTTTCAAAGTAACTACTTGTGTTGTTCTACAAGCCGCTCTGTTGAACTTTTTTGAAAATTTCTCATATACTGGCTCAGTTCCATGGCGTCCAAGATTCTCTGGACAACATGTTTTTGTTTAATTTCCATTAAGAAGTTTGTTTAGCATATTTTACATATTAACATAAATAAAATTCAATTTACCCAGGCGTAGTCAAGTCCACAAAGCAGCTTGAGGTAACAAAAACTTCATCAACTTCGGGATGAATGTAGGACTGAAAAAGGCATTGGGCTCACCTTACTTGTCCAATTCCACCCTATGTAACACTAGTTAAAGTGCTTTTGGAGGGGTGTCGGTCCCAATCTAGTCATAAAAATAGACATGAGTAATGTTAAAAATCCATTGAGCAATATAGAAAAAGAATCATACGTTTACTAGCAAATATTTTTTTTAACATATCTGAAAGTCGTTCTCCACAAGGCAAGAGACATCAAGGTCCCATTTCCCTTTCTTTGACATAATGACTTGTAGGTTTTTAAAGTGCTTGTCTAAAAATTCCCTCAGTGCGAACTTGATGAGACAACAGCTACACTGACAAAAAGTTCGTCCAGCTTTTCAATTGTTGTAATGTTTGGGGGAACTGTAAAAATAAAGAAGTTACACAGGTGGACAAAATTGTTGGTACCCCTCAGTTAAAGAAGGAAAAACCCACAATTCTCACTGAAATCACTTGAAACTTACAAAAGTAACAATAAATAAAAATTTATTAAAAATTAAATAATCAAAATCAGCCATCACTTTTGAATTGCTGATTAACATAATTATTTAAAAAAACAAACTAATGAAACAGGCCTGGAAAAAAATGATGGTACCCATAACTTAATATTCTGTTGCACAACCTTTTGAGGCAATCACTGCAATGAAGCGATTTCTGTATTTGTCAATGAGCATTCTGCAGCTGTCAACAGGTATTTTGGCCCACTCCTCATGAGCAAACTGCTCCAGTTGTCTCAGGTTTGATGGGTGTCTTCTCCAAATGGCATGTTTCAGCTCCTTCCACAGATGTTCAATGGGATTCAGATCTGGGCTCATGGAAGGCCACTTTAGAATAGTCCAACGCTTTTCTCTCAGCCATTCTTGGGTGTTTTTGGCTGTGTGTTTTGGATCGTTGTCCTGTTGGAAGACCCATGACCTGCGACTGAGACCAAGCTTCCTGACACAAGGCAGCACATTTCTCTCCAGAATGCCTTGATAGTCTACAGATTTCATTGTACCTTGCACACATTCAAGACACCCTGTGCCAGATGCAGCAAAGCAGCCCCAAAACAGTACTGAGCCTCCTCCATGTTTCACCGTAGGGACAGTGTTCTTTTCTTCGTATGCTTGGTTTTTGAGTCTATGAACATAGAGTTGATGTGCCTTACCAAAAAGCTCCAGTTTGGTCTCATCTGTCCAAAGGACATTCTCCCAGAAGCTTTGGGGCTTGTCAACATGCATTTTTGCAAATTCCAGTCTGGCTTTTTTATGATTGTTTTTCAGCAGTGGTGTCCTCCTTGGTCGTCTCCCATGAAGTCCACTTTGGCTCAAACAACGACGAATGGTGCGATCTGACACTGATGTACCTTGGCCTTGGAGTTCACCTTTAATTTCTTTGGAGGTTGTTCTGGGCTCTTTGGATACAATTCGAACGATCCGTCTCTTCAATTTGTCATCAATTTTCCTCTTGCAGCCGCGTCCAGAGAGGTTGGCTACTGTCCCGTGGGTCTTGAACTTCTGAATAATATGAGCCACTGTTGTCACAGGAAGTTCAAGCTGTTTAGAGATGGTCTTATAGCCTTTACCTTCAAGATGTTTATCTATCATTTGTTTTCGGATGTCCTGGGACAATTCTCTCCTTCGCTTTCTGTTGTCCATGTTCAGTGTGGTACACACCTTTTCACCAAACAGCAGTGTGACTACTTGTCTCCCTTTAAATAGGCAGACTGACTGATTATGAGTTTGGTAACACCTGTGATGTCAATTAAAGGACACACCTGAGTTAATCATGTCAGTCTGGTCAAATAGTTTTCAATCTTTTATAGAGGTACCATCATTTTTGTCCAGGCCTGTTTCATTAGTTTTTTTTTTTTAAATAATTATGTTAATCAGCAATTCAAAAGTGATGGCTGATTTTGATTATTTAATTTTCAAAAGAGAATTGTGGGTTTTTCCTTCTTTAACTGAGGGGTGCCAACAATTTTGTCCACGTGTGTAACGTCACATCAACCATAAGAACTACTAAGCTATAAATTTCTGAGGATACCACAAACACTTACTGTTTTTGCAAAGGTCCTTTGCATTTTTCACATGACTTATGCAGCGATGCCAAATAGGAATTAGCAAAAATTCCTCCTGTGCTTGCCCTGTCACAATGTTCTAGTATTTGACTAACAATTCCTGAGGTGAAACTCCACAGAAGTTGTAAGCCAGTAACTGCAGCAAAACAATGGAGCCATCACAAATTATCATCACAGGTCACGACTTTGTCTTTGGTCCATGTGCTCTGGCTAAGTCGGTCACAAAAGAGGCCAAGAAAAATGACACTGAGGAAGTTGTGTGGTCGTTTGTCAAAATTGTAGCCACTGGTACAGGAGATGATCCTTTTAAAGGATGCCTCACCACCAGCTCGTACACATACAATGGTGCGCTTTTACTCTTGTCTTTTTTAATAATGCTCCCAGTGGCATCCAAATAAACCATGTCTTGTTTGCAAGTCTGGAAAAAAAAAGGGTTAGCATGTCTCTTGACCAGAGCATAACTCTTTTTGGAAGCATGGTTATTTTTTGCATCATGTCATCCTCTGACCCCTGCTCCTCTTTGTGCATTATTTTCAAATTTAAAAAGTCCTTACAATGCCTCATTGTTTTTTTCTTTATTTCCCAAGACAAAGTTTTCATTGTTCCAGTTGTTGGCACAAGGTCCCGGGAACCGGAATCTATAACAGATGGGTCCAACTTTACTACATTTTTCAAATAAAGACTACAGGGTAATTTTGTGGCTAGAGCCTTCGCCACTGTAGCTCTGTCATCCCCATGTACAGGTATTCTTTTCAGTTTGCCAGTACTTTGCCACACTTTTTCCCCTGAAACTGTGGCCTTCATCCATTTGTACCGACACTTGTACAGGACACTCTTCAAAAGTGCAAATATCCATTGCAGAAAAACGGAGGGCCTGTTCTCCTTGAACCAACTGCTTTCACAGTATGCCATTTGAAAGCAAAACTGCAAAATGGATGAAGACCGCGAATCCCCTTGGCTATAATATTTGTCCAGCTTAGAGTTTTGATTTTTGTGCTGCTTCCTTCTTAGGTTTGTCTATTCTTGTTAAGGAATACAAAAAAAAGCAAGGCTTTTGTGGCACTGGGTGACTGAAGAATTGTTCATGCTCAACAGCTTTTTCAATGCTGGTTGTGGACGGTCCATCAAGTGTCGATAGTTCCTGTTAATATTTAACAAAAAAATAATTTTTAAAAATTGTTTGAGTTCATTATTTATATGCCAATACAGATTTTCATTGAATAATGTAACATTTATTTAATTTAGTTATAATACATCTTAATTGTCATGGACATCTATACATGTACTTCTGGGTCTTAAAACTACGATGGTACTAAAGTGTAAATCACATTAACTCAACACAAAAACATTTCAAATATTATAATGAAATAATCAATAAGAAATGATAAAAAAAAACACCATTATATTTTATAAAACAAAACCAAAAAACCAAAACAAAATCAAGATTTCAGAAAATAAAAGTTAAAAGCAGCAGACATTGACGGTGTTAGAGAACTGGATTGAGTAATCTCACCCCCTCACATTCCAAATAAATCCAATAAGCAAAAATCAAAAGGACTTCTACTGAAAAAATGATCGTCTATTACTAATTCATTCTATTTGCTACAAAATATATTTAACTCTTTAACTTTTTTTTGTATTTTCTTGCTAATCCTATTTTTTTTTTTAATCACTAGATATTAAATGTCTAAAACGACCAATTCGATGTCAGTGTGGGGTTATGGACCAAGGACATTGGTTGTTGTTGTGTTTGGTGTCACTTCCTGTTTTATTTTGTTGTTGATTGTACTTCCTGTGTTTCACTACTGCTCTTTTAGGTCACTTGACACTTCCCTCCTAGTGTGTGTTCCCTCCCTCCTTACTTGGCACACCTGTTTGCACTTACCTCATCCTCTCCTCCTCGTTATAAGTTCTTGTCTCCCTTGCACTGGTTGTCGGGTGGTTTTTGTACCTTTCTGAGAATGTGATCTGGTTTTCGAGAACTTGAATAAATGAAAGACTTTGCATCTAATATTGCCTTCTGCATTTGTGTCCGCACGTCAACCCTGATATTTCAAATTAGAAATAAGTGGTGCCTGCTGGCCCCCATGTTGAACATTTGAAATGTTTGACTGACAGATAATTCCTAGCACGCTTTCAGTGGAAGGGATGTGGATTTCCAACAAGCTCACTTCTGATTTGAAAAAATAGTTGACATAAAAACGCAGACTCAGACCAAATATGAACAATCACCCCTTACTAATCTCTTCCTGCTCCAAATGGCGGCATCTGTATCCTGGAAAATGGAGACTGAATTTTGCTGTAGCTACATGTGAGGCATTTCCTATGAGTGACGTCAAACTTACTCAGTCCAGTTCTTATATACAGTCAATGGGAGCAGAGCACTCAGCTCAAAACCTGAAATAGAGATGGGAAGAGCCTTAGTGAGACGTCACCCATAGAAAAGTAGGTACTTCCTGTTTGGAACACGAGGGGAGAGGGTTTACTTAGTCCTGTTCCTATATACCAGTGACAGGCATTTACAAAAGGCAGGTGAGGCAGAGGCTGAAAAAAAAGCCTCAAGGTGAGGCTTAAAAACATTGAATGAAAATTTTAATTAAAAATGAAAATCTAATAGTAATTTATAGACATATATTTTATATGTGATTCGTTTTTCACTGTGTTTTTCAATGTTTCTTTGGTCAAAAAGGTATAAAATTTTGAAATGTCAAATACATTAATGTTAAAACACGAGACAGCATCAGGTGAGGCACCAGCATACCACGCCTACCCTACTTGAAACAGTGTCACCAATGGGGGACCTTTCTGTGTGGAGTTTGCATGTTCTCCCCGTGCATGTGTGGGTTTTCTCTGGAGACTCCGGCTTCCTCCCACCATCCAAAAACATGCTTCATAAGTTTATTGGTCAGTCTAAATTGTCCCTAGGTATGGCTGCGAGTGTGCATGGGTGTGTGATTGTCGCCCCTGCGACAGACTGGCAACCTGTGCAGGGGTGTCCCCTGCCTTCGCCCATAAGTAGCCAGGTTAGGCTCCAGCAGCCCCCGTCCCTGAAAGGGACAAAACTGTTTAGAAGATGAATGAATGTTATCCAGGCATTTCTTTAGAAGGAGCAGTCCACAGACTTCATTTATGAGAAAAAGTAAGTCAATGATAAAAAATTTTTAGATTATTTTTTGTGCTACAGTTTATATCCGTAAGAAAATATTGAAATTAAATTTAAAAAAAAACACTATATGTTGCTGATGAAATGGTAAAGAAGCTACTCTGTCTGATTCATATTTTTCAGTCCCGCACCAGCTGTGATTCTCACTGCACGTGACTGCTACGTACAGTCAGTGATTCAGCTGCTTTGCCCCCCAGCTCTGGAACTTCCTTACATGTGATCTCCGGAGCATTTATTTTTTTTAAATAATAAAAATGTATATGTTCAGACTTTCAAAGTCCAGCCAATTTGTTTTGGTTTTTTTTGTTTTTATGTGGATTTGGATTTGGATTTGGAAATTGTTTATTTCAAACAGACAAGAATAACACGTGTAACACAATCAATCAACAAAGATTTACATCTGTAAACATGCCAAACATAGGATAACTCGGCATCAGATGGTTGACTGCTTGAAAGGGAGTGGGAAGAAGCGAACTTATATAATCCCACCCCGACTCGACCATACCATTTACTTTACATAAGATATCAATCAGTTTGTAACTAATAATCAGGTATTTATACTGTACTGACAGTAATTCAAGTCATAAAACATCCTTGACTAACAATAAGTCATACTGCTTTGTATGTAAGTACAACACTTTGATTGAAGCATATGCAACAAAAAACAATAATAATAATCAGTGATGTGAATAAGTCAGTATAGAGATCATTTTTTTAGAATAGTTTCAGTGATGTGAATAAATCTAAAAAAATAAATTAAAAATCAGTTTAAAATCAAATAAATGTTGATTATTTTCATCAGAAAAGTCGTTTCCTCAGATCAAGTATAAAAAGAGGCAACAATAAATCATTTATGTCTGAAAGAACATTTACTTAAATCAGATATAAAGAATCAATTAGTGCAGGTTGTTTTATTAGAAGATCTTTTGTCATTAATCATTTTTTAGGGAACCATGTCAAGTGATTTGATTAAAGCCTTTGGCCAAGATGGTATTCCTGTGTTCTGCTGCCTGATTAACAGCTGTCCTTCAGGTTTGAAAAGTGTTTATAAAGTTCTCCTCGTTGTTATGACTGCAGATTTTGTTTGTCAGGTCCATTGTCCTTCAGCTGATATCACAGCAAGTAAGTTGAGCTCAAGTTGTCTGCAGGGCAAAAATCACTGCTGAAAATCAGGTCAAAGTTGATCTAAGAGTCAGTGGTAAATCTCAGGCGCCATATTTTCTTGAAATCATTTTTGATTCTTATTTCACATCAGATAAAGGCTCAGACGTCCGTGACCACACACTTCTCAAAGTCATTCATGTTGGTGATTACCATTGCCCTGGTCAGGTCCGTTGGACCAAGTGGTTTTACATAGATCCTGGAATTCAGCACCCATGTGCTCTGGGTCTGTTTTTTCCGCTTCAGGAACCCGGCATGTTTAGCCAATTAAGCGTTGAACTTTGTTAAATGATCATTAAAATAAATGGCGGTCTCTTTTAGCAGTCTTCTTTGCTTCATCAGAGTGATTTTGTGCTTTTGATTCACAAACCTCATGAGGATCGCTGGTTTATCTGACTCCTTTCTCCTGGGAACCGGGTGGCAGATCTCAATAATGTTCGAATCCAAGGAAATCCTTTTAAAAGTAAGGAAAGATTGACTCTCGACACTCTCAGCTGTAGCCTCTGCAGCCCCACTAGCCTCCATGCTAACGTTAGCTGCGCCAGACATAGCTCTTGGTTTGAGTTGAAATCCCGTGAGAATGATATTATTCATTCTTACTTGTTGATCCATGTCGTTCGTTCTGCTGTCCAGGAGGTCAAGCCGATTATCCCGTTGTTCATTTCGTACTTTTTCTTGTCGGAATTCCTGCACAAGTTCCAGCAGAGGAGTTAGCTTAGCCTCCAATGCCATGAGTGGGCTCAGTTTAGCTTGGATGTCAGCTAATGCTACTTTAACTTCTGCCAGGCTGCTTTGGTGCCATGTTCATCTCTCTCTATTGCAAAATCACTGCTGTTTAGCATAAAAATCGCTCAAAAAACATCGGGGATCAGGAGAGCCGAAAAAGACACGTCCGCTCTTTTGTGAACCAGAACCGGAATATTTCAGTATTTAATGTACAGGGACTTGTGTTCAAAGAAAAGCACAAAATGAATAACATTGATTATCATCAATAATACAGGTTCACTTTACTTACAGATTAAAGTATTTTAAAAAATCGTATTAATGTATTTGTACAATCTTTTATCAAAAATATAAATGTAATCACTTTTGCATCACTGTTTTGAATTAAAAAAAAGAATCATCACTCAATCTTTACTTTTTTTTGTTTCTTGTTTACAGTGATAATTTTGACTCAGAGTATTGTGCTAATCAGAGCTGTTCCATGCATTATTTTCAGCTTTAACTGGACTTCTTTAGGCTCAGCATCACCTTGACTCACTGCATCAGATAAATTAATTCTGACAGTGATGTAAATCAATTATTTTAACTATATTTGACATATTTGTTTACAATTAATGTGTTTATCTTCTATTGATAAAATTAATTGACATGACTGCAGTCATGTTTGAAAATAATTTAAATACCTTCTATGATCAACTTCTGATAACAATAAAAAACGGTCAGAGTGGTTTTGTAATTGTAAATATGCTGTTTGTAATCTCTTAAAAAAACTGTTTTCTCGGTTTCAGAAGTGGCAAATCATTCTAAACTCCCCTCTGAGTTGAGGTTGAGATGTTAGTGTTGTGTGAAAAGGTTCGGAAAGGTAGGCGCACAGCAAAGATGCCTCAGCACACAGATGTGATTGCTAAAATAAATGTGTCTTCTTATTCCCCACAAATCACATCACCACAGATCACACAGATGTAATGCTAGAATAAATGTGTCTTTTAATTCCCCGCATATAACATCACCACAGATCACACAGATGTGTTGCTAGAATAAATGTGTCCTTTTATTCCCCGCAAATCACATCACCACAGATATCATCATTCTTCAATAGATTGAATACATTTTTCCCCCTTACCATGACACTGGACTGGAGAGCCAACAGTCCAGGCAGAGGTGCTTCAATCAGCTGGGCGTTCGTACACAACACGCAGCAGACTCTGCTTCTAAGAGGTTAGCCTCCCTTTTATACAAACACATCGCATGCAAAGAGGGATGGCCAGTTCCTCCCCCCCAGGCGGTGGGCTGCTTCCTTTCTGTGCCGGTTTCAAAAACGTGTTTAGAAACTGAATTCTGATGACTCCCCCAGTTACACAAACATTCCCATACCCATAAACAATGATGAGGTGTAGCCTTGATTTCTATCACAGTTTCATCACATTCCACCCTTTGGGTATTTAAGGTTTTAAAAGGTGAATCAGGACACCAAACATAATTTCTATCACAGTTAGGTGTGAAGAAACCCCCTCGCCCACTTATCACCCACAACTGAGAACTGTTTGCACAATCTCCTGCTAGCTAACAGCCCCACAGACCCTAAACCAAATATTATCAATGTAACAAAATCGTTAATATTGAAGCTATACATTTTTACAGTTTTGATCCAGATTAAAGCTTAGATAAGTAAAACAAAAACCTACATGGATGTTTTTGTCTTCAAGTGTATCACTTAAAAATGGAGCAGAGAAGTCATACTTTGTCCATATCAATGCAGCCCTTTCATAACAAACATGAGCTTTTTCAAAGCGCGGGTTTTGATCAGATCCTGATCCAAGACGACTTGAATC
Source organism: Oryzias woworae (assembly GCA_016861445.1). Taxonomy (NCBI): domain Eukaryota; kingdom Metazoa; phylum Chordata; class Actinopteri; order Beloniformes; family Adrianichthyidae; genus Oryzias; species Oryzias woworae. Next base: position 122,555 of record BOLG01000400.1, read on the forward strand.
AAGAAATACTAAGGAACGCAGTTATAACATACCTGCAATACAGCAAGAACACACACGCCCGTGCACCCCACCCCACCCCCCACACGCGCACAAAACCTAAAAAACATTGCAAAGGTAATTGCATTAGTAATGCACTGGGAAACAGAGTTGTTTTTACTATTTACAAAACATTCCTGGAAACACATGCAAAGTAAAAACATTAATACAAATGAAAAATACTTCCATACCCTTTTCGTGCAGAACATTTGTAAGTATTACTCTTCATGTGCTCCAAAAAACAGAGACGAACTTGTCGATGGGAGACCTGCAGACAAACAACTCCACGCGCTGAGGCTTTTTTTTTTTAACCACCTTTTTTATTGTTTTAACTTATACGGGTGGAAGGATACAACGCAGCTTGTGTAAATGAAGCGCGATAAAAGAAAAACCCAAGGTGATACTAAGAAAAGTAAGTTCACATTTTTATTAACTAATGTCATTTAAAAAGAATGATAGTAATGCAAATTTTTATTTAAAAATCTATATTTTAAAAGGTTTTATAGCTATTGAAAATGCCACATTTATAAAGTATTTGTTATTAAAAGTTTGTGAGGTGGCAGTGGGTGACCTGCAGAACAAAAAATATGAAGGCCTGGAATTATGCAGCAAAGTAACTTTATTCTAACTTAAAGTTGACAATTTTTTCAGTGTTTTTGGGTAGAAACTGCAAAGTTTAAGTATGAGTATTTAAACAACTATGCAGTGAAAAAAACTTAAGTCAGTTTGAGGTGATAGTGGGTGACCTGGAGAACAAGGAAATTCTATTCAAGACCTGGATTTCTGCAGCAGAGGTGCCACAAAAAATAAAAAATCATACTTTTAAAAAGTGTAATTGTGACTTTACTGTGAATTTGACATTTTATAACATATATAAAACAAATATGCAACTCAAGTAAAAATATTTTTGATCAAAAATAGTTTTTTTTAATGTTACATTTCTATCTTCTAAGTATTTATATCATATCAGACATTTTAATATGTAAAGAGACTGGGCTCCCATTGAGTTTCAGGTCCTGCCATAAACCCTGTAATACAGGCAGGGCGCATGACATTTTCAAAGCGCGAATGGCTTGACACCGGCAGAGCGAACAGCGGCTCACTTGAAAGCAGTACTTAAACGCCTCATGTTCAAACAAATCTGGAGACTTGAAAAGAGTCTCACTTCTGATTTGTGCGTAAATGCTGTTTTGTGTGTTTATCAGGCAATCTGTACATATGTTTTTTTAAAAGATTTAGATTTGTGTGTGTAGTATGTTTAAATTGCTGTTATTTAAAGTTGTGTGTGTGTGTGTAAATTGTCATTTTTTGTATTTTGTCATTTTTGTACATGTGAATACACAGTTGTAAATACACAGTTATGCACAAATGTATTGTATGAGTTACAAATTAAGAATTATGCACACACAAACCAAAGTTTCACACAAACATCCTGACACAAGTTACAAATCTAGAATTTTGCACACACAAACTGGATGAGTATTTTCTCTTCTTAACAGGTGGGGCTATGAGTGTGTTTCTGTGGATGGAGCTTGAACCCGTGCACGAGTGGGGAAAGCGCAAAGCTGATCCGCGAACTGTTGCACACGTTTATGACTGCACAGCTGTTTTTTTTGTTTTTTTCTGGTTTTTGTCGCAGAAGCTGAAATGTATGAAGTTTTAAATTCAGTTTGTTGCACAATAACCAAGCAAGGTTAGATTTTACCCAGACTTTCTTTCTGTTCTGCCAAATGTCAATATGAAATGTGAACAAGTTTTAAAATAATACGACAGCAGATCACTACTCTATTTACTGGGGATGAAAAAACAGAAAAATAATGCTGTACATGTGAGGAGGACGCTGAGGCATGTGGATCCATAAGCAACCAGATTTAATAAGAACAAGGAGCAGGCAGAGAACAAAGTCGTACAACAGGCAGAGGTCAGATCACAGGAGAAGACAGGAGACGAGTAAACAGGCGAGAGTCGGTAACCAAAGACAGACAAAAAACGCTTAGACTGTAAAGCAGGAATGCAAATACAAGACTACGCATGGACTGAGTGACACAACAAAGCTGATATGGAAGGTTCTTAATGACAAAACGAGAGCCACCTGGGTGAACCATGGACTGGAAGCAGTGCACGCAGACTGGCGATCAAAACTCAGGTGAGCGTTCCCTCTGTGGGTTGGAGGAGGAAGTATCCGGGCGCACCCTGACAGTACAATTGCAGAGAATTTACATTACTTTAATTAACAAACTAACAAAATAGTAAAAACAGTGAATTGTACGTACATACATTAAAAGCATCATCTCGAAATTAACTTACATTAAGTTGTTCAGGCCCTGTCTCATAATGTAACAAAAGATATATAAGCCAAAATACGCTTGCTTTTTATCATGGTTGTGAAATTCTTAGAAATATTGATGCTATTTTGTTCAGACATACCTAATCCTATTGGTGTAGGTATGATATTCCACAAATGCAGTACTTTTTGTTTCAAACAAACATAGTTTCAAAATTCTATTAATTTTGGCCTGTTTTCCTAATGCAATATTGTTTTCATATATGTTTGCAACGGTAAATAATGTTAAATCAAAACTTAAATGGGCTCTGAAATGCTGTTTAGTTCAAAGACTAAAATCTACAAATCCCACACAATGACTTCTCTTTGTTTTAAGTTCAAACAAATCAAAAACATGGCTAACAGAGTTGCCTTTAATGTTTACTTTATTAAATTGTTAGTTTTCTGATCACAATAAGAAATGCTACTAGAATGTGTGAGATGTAGAAGATTATGACGTTTATAGAAGTTTCTTACAAGTTTTTATTGTACCTTCAACATGTGTCGTGTGGATGCTCTGTACAGATGCCCGAAACAAGCATAAGCTTGCGTTTACATAGATTTTTCATTGGAAGTGGTCACTTGAATGGATATTTCCAAGCCCAGTGTGAACGTAGAAGAGAAGACCCGTGTTTTAGCCTGTGTAACCACTCATAAAGTACTCGGGGCAGGACAATAATGGAGATGGAGAGAGGCGTGACCCTCATCTCAGCTTAAATAAATTGACCTGATAGGCTCTCTGGATTAATTTAAAAAAGACAGACCAATAGGCTCTAAAATCGTGCAGAGTGGGGTGGTAGAATGGCCTCTAACCATCTAGTTTCCTGCAGTCCTTCTCTTTTTCTCCCAGGATCGAAATAGTTTACTATTGAATTTTTTTCTTTTGCTAAAATTCATGATATGATGTTTGATCTTGCATCGAAGTGACTGACAGACCCACGTCTTCTCTGTTTTTAGTTAGATTTTTTTTTCTGATCCACCCAACAGTTTTTTTTTTTTTTTTTTAAGCATGAAAGTCCAAGTTTTTCTGAATCTCTGATGTCGGCTGCACGGTGGCGCAGCGGTTAGCGCTCTTGCCTCACAGCAAGAAGGTTCCAGTTCAAGTCCTGGCTGGGGAACTTGAAACAGTATCACCAATGGGGGGCCTTTCTGTGTGGAGTTTGCATGTTCTCCCCGTGCATGTGTGGGTTTTCTCCAGGGACTCCGGCTTCCTCCCACCGTCCAAAAACATGCTTCATAGGTTAATTGGTTGAGTAGCCGGGTTAGGTTCCAGCAACCCCGTGACCCTGAAAGGGATAAAGCAGTTTGGAAAAAAAATGAATGAATTATGTCGGCATATGAATTGATATACTCACAGGGCTTTTTCTTCATCCCTTCTTAGCTCTGGGCCTCAGAAATGCAGTGCATGCATCAAAGAGGGTCTGTTTGAAGATCCCATCTCCATTCTCAAGCAGGGTGGTGTAAGTACATCAACTTCTGCATAACTGCATTGTATAAACATGAAAAACATTTTTTTATTGTTTTAAACAGACAAATGAGGGGGATTTAAATTGTATCTTCATCTGCTTGGAGAGCTGTTTAAAAGAATACATGTTCCTGTCCCAAACAAACTTCCAGTGAAAGGATTCTTTTTGTCAAACACTGTTCATCATTTAAGTTTATTAGAACTTAACAGAACACAGAAAATGTGGAGTCTGGATTCCGCCCTCCGGTTACTTGAGATACTGAATACTTTTTAGTTTTCCAAACAGGCATGAGACAAGCCAAAATAGGACAAAAGTGGACCTGCAGCCTGAATGGATGAACAAAAATCTGTAACTCCCACCAACCTGCCTTGATCTCATCATTACATCAGTAGGTCAAAGGTCAAAATATAGCTCCAATGGTGTTGAAAGTTGGATGAAATGAATCCACCATTTGATCCGTGAGTATAAACTGACATGGAAACACAAACCTACCATTAAACCCTGTATGTGATCCCAGAAGTGAGCAGGTGCAAATCGTGGCATCATTTAAGTCCCACTCCAATAATCTTATGATCTTTTGTAACAGCGGTGTAACAGTGGTTTTTCAATTAACGTGCCATTTTTGAGCCAAAATCTAAAATCCAGTGGTGTTTTCTAGGACAAAGTTTGTGCAGAGCGGCAGAAGTTCATTAGAAATCCACTTCTAAATTGTGGACTGGAATATTGGTGGAGAAGTAAGCCTCCACTGAGATCCCATCATCCCTTTGTTTACACCGTCTCCCAACCTTATTTAAATAATTCTTTACCCTTACGTATCTGTAAAATAACTGTAATTTAATAAATTAAAGTAGAATGTCATTGACATATTTGGAACTGTAGGATTTAGTTACATTCAGAGAAATGAGATGACCTGGGACAAATTGCTGACCTTGTCGGAATACTCAGAGTAAAGTTCTCCTGTCGGAACCACAGCTATAAGGTTCGAGTACAATACCCTGAACATAATCATTAAAGGAAAGCTTCAAAGGGCACCTTTGATAAAAAGGCTTGTAAGCTTTCATAGTATCTACTGAGAGAACTGCAGAAACCTAACAGAAGCCAACAGGTCATCAGATCAAACTGTCCATCTCCATTTTGTGTTCCTCAGCTATGTCTGGTTCTTCTCTCACCTGATTCTGACTAGAATCTGGATTAAAACTTTGTTTTGGTCAGTACTTTAACCTTCACAGATTTCTTAACTTTCTAGACCAATCTTTTGATGCATTTCGTGCACTAAGAAGACTGCATGTAGCTCATGATTTGTGCATTGCGTTACTTATTCCACTATGAGATAATACTTTATTTATACCACCAGAAGAAACTCTGCAGAGCTCCTGGACCTCTGAGGAAACTTCTTGTCTGGACCAGAATAGACTGTTTCAGTCGCCTGTAGTTATGCAGCCCATTGCTCTGCATTCTGATAAGAGGACATGAACCATACTTCTAGAAACAGTTTTCAAATGTATAATTTTAAACTTTGCTCTGGAATTTAACTCTATCTCCTCCTTGGAGCTCCCAGCTGATGATCCGAGTATCTCACCGCTGTTTGCTTCTTAGACCTGGTTCTCCTTTTATTCTTTCAGTAAATGTTTTATTAAATTCTCCATTTCCTCTTGTATTCATCATTTTTGGATTTTATAAACCCTGTGTTATTCATAAACAAATAAGTATATTTTTTTTGCCTGCAGCTGACATGAGCAGAATAGTCTTATCTGAAAAATGATCTTGCAGCATGAGGTTGTAGCAAACTGACATGTAACACAGCAGCAGCAGACACACTGAAGGTAACCCGTACCCCCTTCTTCCACAGGCCTTCCCAGATAATGCAGCACGGAGGGAAGTGGAGGCCCTGGCTGCAGTCTGTTCCAATGAAGGATGCACATGGACGGGCACTGTCAAAGAATTTGAGGTGAGTGGCTTCTGAACATCTACACCCTTCTCCTGAAGCAAAAAGACTTTGACACTTCTAATATTACAAGCTGCCTGTTCAAGGAAGAGAAGTGGTGGTTTTAATTCTCAGATACAAGTGTGAAAGCCCTACAATTCCATTTCCCTCATTTCCACCTTCACTTTGTTTGGTTTGCTTTCCTCTCAGCAGAGAATTGGAAGATTAAAAAGGACAAAATCAAACTGCCTGAATATGCACTTACAACAGCTGCTCCCTCAGGGGCAGCATTTCCCAAAAGAAGCTTCAACAGGAACGTTCTTCAAGTCTGGAGTCCTACATGTTTTCTAACAAACCTGTCACTGATGCTCATAATTGGCTAAACACACTTGACCCAGGTAATCAGCAGCAGATTTGGCAGGATTTCTGGAAAACCAGCAGGAGGCCAAACCTCGAGGCCTGGAGTTTGACACTCCTGTTCTAGTCCTCTAGTCTTTCACCATTTACATATTTCAGATTTGCTCCTATTTATTTTTTCTATTCTAAGGCTATTGTTATAAAGTGGAAGAAATATCTTTATTTTAATCAGAATGGAGTGTGTGTGGTCACTTGTCTTTTTATTTTATTTTTTTAATATCTCTGCAATTATCAAACATTTTTTAAACAACATTGCCTAGAAGCCCTCAATATCGTCCCCATGACCTGCAGGCCAGCCACGAGGGCTCCTGTGACTTCACCATCATCATGTGTCCTTCCTGCAAAGAGCTGATGAAAGCCAACGAGCAGGAGCGCCACAATGAGAGAGAGTGTCCGGAGAGGACGCTCAACTGCAAATACTGCAAGGAGCCCTCTTTGTTGAAGAACATCAAGGTCAGGCTTGCTTTCCAACAGCTCACCTGCGTGTATGTTTACTCAGTGAAACCTTCAAAATTCCCTCCTATCATGTCTTTGTGACATGACAGGGCTTGTATGCCCCTCTAAGTTACAGAGGGGCAAACAAGTATTTTGGCGTTACAGATTCTCCAGGTTGTTCCATTTTAAAAACAAGCTGATTTTGGTCTGTAATGTTCATCACAGATACACCTAAACTGTTAAAGACTGAGTGTAGAAAAAGAATTCAGGAAATCACATTGCATACAGTGTACACACAGTAACCCAAACAAAGCCCCAATTATCCTGTTATTGTTACTCATCAGTCATTCTGTCTCCTTTGCAGAAAAGAATCCCCAAAGCATGATGTTTCCACCCCCATGCTTCACAGTGGGTATTGTTTTTTTTCTGGAATGTACAGTAGCTCTGCATTCTTTCCCCTCCTGCAAGTGGCGTTTACACCAAAGAGTTCCATTGACTTTATCTGATTACACAAAGTTCTTCTAATCCTCCTCTGGATCATCTAGATTATCTTTGGAGAACTTTAGACGGGCCTAGACATGTTCTGGCTTAAGTAGGAGGACCTTTGGAGAACTGCAGGATTTGAAACCATGAAGACATAATTTGTCTCTTTGGGTCATTGACCAGTTCCCTTGTGTAGTCCTTGGCTGTTTTCCTTTCTGTTCCCAAGATCATTTGTTTCCCAACAGGTGAGATCTTGCATAAAACTCCAAGTGGAGGAAGATTATTCATTCCAATCTTGTTCAGGTCTTCAATATTGTTCCCTGTCTTTTGAGAGCTCTTAGGTTTTGGGCATGGTGGAAAGGTTGCAGTCTGTCTTTTCACGGGTGTGCACAAGTGTCTTTTATACAGATAATCCATGTATCATTCGTTTTCCGATGTAAAATCAAAAACAAAAATCGTTTTTTCGTTTTCTGATTTGCAAACTAAATCGAAAATGGAGCAAACGGATAACGAGCGTTCAATTTTGTTTTTCGCAAATTCATCTGGGTCATCCAGAGGTAGTTTTTTAAAATTGCTTTATTAAGGACACACAATGCGAGCAGCGGATGCTAATATGGCTAATTTAGAAGAACGCTTATGTTTAGTTACAGAGTGCTTTCAGAAAAGTCAAAAAGATGGAGAAAAACACATGACGGATGCACAACTTGAAGTTGCACTTTTGTCACCCATAGATAAGGTAAGAATGACTCTTAAACACATTTATTTTATGTAGGATACACAATGTATGGGGCGCCATTTGTAAACCACCGTAGTAAAATTTTAACAGCAATATTTTTGATTATTTAGCCTCTTTTATGAGAAAAAATAGGTTTCGTTTTTCAAATGTTTTTTTTCACCTTTTAATTCATGTATTTATAAATGTTACATTTGCTTGCTAAATATTTAGTTAGCAAGCTAAATATTTAATTTTTAAGTTAAATCTTTATTTTATAAGTATATATTTAACTTGCAAACGAAATATTTATTTTTTAAGTTGAATATTTATTTTATAATTATATATTTAACTTACAAACTAAATATTTAATTTTAAGTTAAATATTTATTTTTATAATTATATATTTAGTTTACTAACTAAATATTCAGATCTGACCTAAATATTTAGTTTACAAAATATATGTATTTAAGTTTTGTAACTAAATCTTTGTTTGATTGATAAATATCACATTCTAATTAAAATATTTAGATTAGAGCTAAATATTTCAAATTTTACCTAAATGTTTAGTTTGCAGCTAAATGTTTAGTTTATATGCAAATTAACTTGCCGATAAGCGGAAGTGGCCTACCAAAATAAAAGATGGATTCTGTTCGATCTCTGAACTGATTTGTGCCAGAGTTGTCGCCCATGTTTTTATACTGGCTCAAGGCATGTCCCACTTTCGGGCCAAAAACATTGGATGAGATGTTCTCATGACTATCCAGACATTTGAGATTGGATCATCAGCAACAGCCTTCGCCACAGAGCCACATTCAGCGGTAAGTTTATGGTCCCTAGCTAACCCGCTAAGCTGTACATTGCTAGCTAGGCTATTGCAGATGTAGTAGAATGCTAATGTTTGACTGTTAGTAGTGTAATTTGCGGCCTTATAACTAGAAGTTTTATATTTCTTGTAAATTAGCTTCGTATTACTCCACTACACTTTAAAAACCCGTTGGTACAGTCCATATACCGTCGATGGTACAGTCCATATACTGTCGATGGTACAGTCTATCTGCTGGAACAACGAGCTGCTCGGACATTAGCGCCCCCCCTCCCCTCCACACTTCAAACGTTTCTTTTTCTTTATTTTTATTTGTTTGACACCAGAGGTGGACTGGAGATCTGTTTACTTTTGTAGAGTCCACAACAGTCCCGTTTTGGTCCACAGCCTTCTGTCTGTTTCATTAATCACAATAGTTGACCACACATTCTAAAGTTAGGATGTTCCATTCAACAGCAGGGGGCGCTAATCGAGTGATGCCGGCTGCTTCACTTGGAGTGAAGCTGAACCATAAAACAAATCATTTTCCTTTTTCTAGTCATAAAATTCTCATTTTGAAAGTATTTCCACCTTTTACCCATGAGAAATTACTGTTATTTAATATGTTTTAACCCACATTCCTGCAATAAATACTTTTTAGATTTTCTGGTATTTTATACTCCTTCAAGGCACAACTGAACTCATTTCCGGCTTCAATCAAAATTCCGTTTAGGTATCTTTCAGGGTTTGATCTTCACCATGACCCACAGGAACTATAAGTCATGGGTCTCCAAACGTGGTCCTTGTGAGTTCTCGCCCTGCTTGTTTTGCAGCTAACCCTGCTTGAGTAATTGCTGCTCACCTGTATCAGGTGTGTTCAATCAGAAACTGGACTGAATTAATCCAGCTAATCAGCAGCTACTGAAGCAGTGTTAACTGCAAAATAAGCAGGACGGTAGCCCTCGAGGAACAGGGTTGGAGACACCTGGTTTAAAAGGTATCGTGTGTGCTTCCTCACCCATTGATAGTGGATGGCACATTGATGATGGAGAATTAAAAGTGACCAGGAGGAATAACAGTCCTGCTCCTCAAAGTGTACTGCAGCTGGTTCACTGCAGGTCCAAGCAAGGCAAATGTGAAACAGACAAATGTATGTATGTCAGCAAAACTGTCTTGCATTGATTTGTGCATAGACGCAAACACTGTGTGAATGTTCAGAAGGAAACAGAAGATTGAGGTATATGGGAGGTCATTTCTGATGGTGATGGGATTAAACATCTAAAATAAAAACGAGACATCCTCTAGAGAAAAAGAAACTCTACAACTGCAAACTGTGATAATACACACGTGGACAAAATTGTTGGTACCCCTCAGTTAAAGAAGGAAAAACCCACAATTCTCATTGAAATCACTTGAAACTTACAAAAGTAACAATAAATAAAAATTTATTGAAAATTAAATAATCAAAATCAGCCATCACTTTTGAATTGCTGATTAACATAATTATTAAAAAAACAAACTAATGAAACAGGCCTGGACAAAAATGATGGTACCCATAACTTAATATTTTGTTGCACAACCTTTTGAGGCAATCACTGCAATGAAGCGATTTCTGTATTTGTCAATGAGCGTTCTGCAGCTGTCAACAGGTATTTTGGCCCACTCCTCATGAGCAAACTGCTCCAGTTGTCTCAGGTTTGATGGGTGTCTTCTCCAAATGGCATGTTTCAGCTCCTTCCACAGATGTTCAATGGGATTCAGATCTGGGCTCATGGAAGGCCACTTTAGAATAGTCCAACGCTTTTCTCTCAGCCATTCTTGGGTGTTTTTGGCTGTGTGTTTTGGATCGTTGTCCTGTTGGAAGACCCATGACCTGCGTCTGAGACCAAGCTTTCTGACACAAGGCAGCACATTTCTCTCCAGAATGCCTTGATAGTCTACAGATTTCATTGTACCTTGCACACATTCAAGACACCCTGTGCCAGATGCAGCAAAGCAGCCCCAAAACATTACTGAGCCTCCTCCATGTTTCACCGTAGGGACAGTGTTCTTTTCTTCGTATGCTTGGTTTTTGAGTCTATGAACATAGAGTTGATGTGCCTTACCAAAAAGCTCCAGGTTGGTCTCATCTGTCCAAAGGACATTCTCCCAGAAGCTTTTGGGCTTGTCAACGTGCATTTTTGCAAATTCCAGTCTGGCTTTTTTATGATTGGTTTTCAGCAGTGGTGTCCTCCTTGGTCGTCTCCCATGAAGTCCACTTTGGCTCAAACAACGACGAATGGTGCGATCTGACAGTGATGTACCTTGGCCTTGGAGTTCACCTTTAATTTCTTTGGAGGTTGTTCTGGGCTCTTTGGATACAATTGGAACGATCCGTCTCTTCAATTTGTCATCAATTTTCCTCTTGCGGCCACGTCCAGAGAGGTTGGCTACTGTCCCGTGGGTCTTGAACTTCTGAATAATATGAGCCACTGTTGTCACAGGAAGTTCAAGCTGTTTAGAGATGGTCTTATAGCCTTTACCTTTAAGATGTTTATCTATCATTTTTTTTCGGATGTCCTCGGACAATTCTCTCCTTCGCTTTCTGTTGTCCATGTTCAGTGTGGTACCTGTGATGTCAATTAAAGGACACACCTGAGTTAATCATGTCAGTCTGGTCAAATAGTTTTCAATCTTTTATAGAGGTACCATCATTTTTGTCCAGGCCTGTTTCATTAGTTTGTTTTTTTAAATAATTGTGTTAATCAGCAATTCAAAAGTCATGACTGATTTTGATTATTTAATTTTCAATAAATTTTTATTTATTGTTACTTTTGTAAGTTTCAAGTGATTTCAGTGAGGATTGTGGGTTTTTCCTTCTTTAACTGAGGGGTACCAACAATTTTGTCCACGTGTGTATGAGAAGCATTTCTGTTATATTAACCATGTGTAACAAAGAAAGTGTTTTCCGTCAAATGTCATGGTACTAATGCAAAAGGATCTGTCTAAAATGTTATACAAATGTTAAGGACAATTTGTGAGAGATCTTTTGCTGCTGAAAAGAATTTTGATAAATAAAAATTAAAAAATGAGATAAGCACAATTGAATTTTTTTTTTTCATTTTGCGTTTATAGCTTGTGACAAAAATCTGCAAAATATCTTGTGAGGAACTTAACCCAAAGTCCAGAAGGTTGTCTAAACAAAAATCTATTTAAAATGTAGTTCCCAGATCGGCCCCACCTGCCAGGTAAGCAGAATGACAGTAGGTAGAAAAAGGTGCAGCAGCAGCAGGACCTAACACTGTGACTAGACAAATTTCTACCAATACCAGGTTTTCTTTCGGAAAATGTTTAGGTTGCTAGTGTTCTCTCTGCTCTGTGCTGAAAAGAGTGACTTCTGTAGCCTTCCTCTGTCTTTCAGTGTAGTCATGTTTTTGGCCTGTAAAGGCTTGTCTGGCTGCTATTGTCATCCCTCCTGTAGCTTACAGTTTAACTTAAATTTGTTTCTCTGTTGACTTTGGTGGTTTCTTTCCTCATCTTTTACTTTATTTTCTCCATGTTTTTTTCACTATGATGGTATAGACAGAACACAGAGAGCCGACTGTTTCTCAGAAAGAAACAAACAACAGAGTGTTATTCTCACAACTTAGAGCAGAGATCACTGATGACTGAATTTTTTAGTTAAAACACTAACAAACACTAAAGAAAAGCAGCTTCTTTCAGCTTCATTTTTTAATTAATGTATTTTTTGTCCCCTCCACCCAAAAAAAAAAACCCCAAAAAACTTTATTTGTTGTTATAATCAAGACAGGATTTTGCTCAGAAGCTGCTATTTTATTTGCACATAATAGTTAGCAGTAAAAAGAGATTTCTGCCAGTCAGCATATCAATGTTTTTAGCCTTTAACATGTGTGGCTGCTATTGCTCTCCAGTCTACAGCTTTATTGTTGACTTCGATGGCTTTGGTATTAAATGCTTTTAGAAGTTAAGTTGCTTGTTTTTGCTTCCTGTTCTTTGCTGACTGTTTGTCTTCCCTTTCTTTTGAGACAGAAATAGAGAATGCTCTGTTGACAGAGTTATCCTCTAAAAGAAAAACAAAAAAACGCCGGTGTAGCCGCTGGACCACTGGAAGGAAGATGACCACTATGAAAAAACAGCAGGTTAACCATGATCTTAACAAACGTCAAAAATACGTCTGACACACCATCTCCCAAGGTGCTCGAAGAGGAGGAATGGCCATAAGCGGCAGTTAATAATAATAATCAGTATTATTTCACAGTATTTTTTATAGCTGTTACTAATAAACATTCTTATAGGAAAAATGTATGAATGTTAATTATTTTATTTACAAAGAATAATAAATTATGGTGAAATTGTCATATCCAGACGTGTCAGACGTATTTTTGACGTTCATTAAGATCATGCTTAGCAACTGGCCCCGTTTTTTTCAGTGCTCTCCTTCCTCATTTTTTATGTAAAGCAAGGTGCTCTCGTTAAGTCCGTAATGTCGCCCAACCGAAGGTAACTAAAATCTACATTTATATTTACCTAATAAAGTGATTTACACATGAGTCAAACTTAAAGCACAAAAGACACAATAATTTGAAAAAAGTTAGATGTTTTATAAAAATATTTTTTCTTTTATCAAAAGACAAGTAAAAAAAAAAAAAAACATCATTTGTTCCTTATAATTACAATGTGATTTTTCTCTGAAGATGTTTCATATGCAACTTCAAAAAAGAGACGACCGCTGAAAGTGCTGCTCCACACAAATGGTAAAAGTGCTGCCCTGCACTGTAGAGAGATGAACGCTGTCGGTACCACGCTGTATGGTTTAAAGAGGAACAGTGAAGGTGCCGCTCTGCACTGTAGAGAGACGAAATGGTTAAACTGCCACTACACATTGAGAGATGAGCTTTAAAAGTGCTGCCCTGCAGAGAGACTTCCTCTGTCTGTCAGAGTAGTTGTGTTCTCGACCTACAACAGCATGTCTCACTGCCGTCACCCTCCTTCCTACAGCTGCATTTTTTGTGTCGGTTTTACTTTTGACCGCGGTGTTCTGCCTTCAGCAGAACTGAACGTGTTTATCACTGATTCCTTTTGCTCTCTTTGCTGTTTTTTATTTTTTAAATAAATATTTTTCTATCTTTATGCTCATTGTGACGTAACGAGAAAACTGTCTGGCGACCGACTCTTTTCCAAAATAAATCCCAAACAAACAAACATACAAGAAAAGGAGCTTCTTTCAGCTTCATTTTTTAATTGAAGTGTTTTTGCCCAAAACCAAATCCCTTTATTTGTTGTCATAATCAAGACAAGACTTTGCTCAAAAGTTGGTATTTTAATTGCACTTAATATTTTGCAGTAGAGTCTTCTTTAGCCATCGACATGTCCATGTTTTCAGCCTTTAGCACGTTGTGTGGCTGCTGTCGCTTTCCCTTCTACAGCTTCATTGTTGACGTCGGTTGTACAGATGACTTCGGTATTCATGCTTCCAACAGAGGTGAAGCTGTTTGTCGCTGCTTCCTCTTCATTTTTGTCGACTGATTCTCTTCCCCGTCTTTTGCATTTAGGGAAATATTTAGCTGATGATGTTCATCATGAGACATAACAAAGAACCAAGTTCTTCACCTAAAGAATGCCCCCTCAAAAAACAGCAAAGAGTCCAGTTTTCATAGAACAGAGGCGACTAGTGGAAATGACAGAGATGAACGATATAATGGGAAATTCCTCACATCGCTAGTGATCTCTCTAAACAGCAACTTTTGTAGCCCTTCTCCACTGTCTCCACTGCCGGGTCGACAGGAGGTGGAGAAGTGGAAAAGCCATCCTTGTTTAATTTTTTTTGTTGAATAAAAGTCAGTTACCAGTCGTATTCCTCCTACTAGGGGAGGGGCCTCTTTGCTACTTGACTTTATATAAACAGACGTTTTCTCTATTCTTCCACACTTGTAAAGATGGGGCACTTCTTTGCTTGTCTCTTTGCCGTAGAAAGATTTTTTATCGCTTGGCTCTGTCTCATAAAAAGTGATGATTTAGCAGTTTTGCTCTGAAGACGAGTCTCTTTACCATTCTTTTTGCTGGTGTTTGGAGTCAGACATCGGTCTCCCCTCTAGACACTGCATTGACATTACATCTCCCAGCCGTACCAGCGCCCAATCCTCAGATGCCGCTCACCTGATGGTCATTGACAACCACCCACAGGAGAATTAAGCAGAGGCACAGAGCCTCGCTCAGTGAAGTATTGCTTGTGTCACTCTGCTTGCAAACTGAGCGCCATATCCTGACCTGTCTTGTTGTTTTTCTGATCCTGATGTTTGCCCGACTCTTTCTCTGTCTACCGCCTGCCCTTGACCCACGCCTGATCTCCGACTACTCTAGCCTGCTCTCTGATATTGTTACGCCAGCACCTGACCTCTGCCTGTCCAACCCTGCTTTAGCTTTATGGTCTTTTATCAGTGCTCGACTCCTGTCATCCTTTATGTGAAAGTAAAACAGCTATACATGGAACTAGCCATCTGCCCGTCTTTGACTGGTTGTTTGGATTTTTATTTTCAAAGAGTGAGTCGTCCATCAGAGAGTTCTCTCTTTTCTGTCATGATGAACATCATCAGATAAATATGTCCCTAAATGCAATTCATGTATTTATAAATGTTACGTTTACTTGCTTAATATTTAGTTAGCAAGCTAAATATTTTAATTTTTAAGTTAAATATTTATTTTATAAGTATATATTTAACTTGCCACCATCAGTGTATGAATGTGTGTGTGAATGGGTGAGTGGGTCTGTGACTGTAAAGCGCTTTGGGCCTTCAATGAAGGTAGAAAAGCGCTATATAAGTATACGGCATTTACCATTTGCAAACAAAATATTAAATTTTTTAAGTTAAATATTTATTTTATAAGTATATATTTAACTTGCAAACAAATATTTAATATTTAAGTTAAATATTTATTTTATAATTATATATTTAATTTTCAAACTAAGTATTTAGATCTGACCTAAATATTTAGTTTCCAAAATTTATATATTTAGGTTTTGTTACTAAATCTTTGTTTGATTGATAAATATTAAAGTCTAATTTAAAGTTTTAGATTGAAAACTAAATATAATTTTTAAAATAAATATTTAACTTAAAATTAAATATTTAGTTTGTAAGTTAAATATATAATTATAAAATAAGTATTTAACTTTAAAAATTAAATATTTAGTTTGCAAGTTAAATATATAATTATAAAATAAATATTTAACCTAAAAATTAAATATTTAGCTCGCTAACTAAATATTGAGCAAGTAAATGTAACATTTAAAATACATTAATTAAAATGTGAAAAAACGCATTTGAAAAACCAAACCTATTTTTATTTCTCATTAAAGAGGCTAAATAACAAAAAATAATGCTGTTTTTTTACAGTTTTACAACACCGGTTTACAAACGGTGCCCAGTAACAATGTAATACAATGTTTACCGTACCTGCATTTATGTATGTAATATTTTACCATAATCATCAGATTGAGGTTGTCATGTGCAAAATAATATATATTGAAAATAAATAAATAAAATTGTGATAAAAAAAAAAACAATCAAAAAGTCATATACTTATGTTATGTTCAAATAACCTGAAACATTTATTTCTGCAAAACAAAGAAGACAGAGAGAGTTAAGCTCTTTTTCACTTGCAAGGAGAGACAGAAGGAGGCGCTCGCTCCAACCGCCTCTGACCCCCCTTCTGGTCCCTTGCTTTTTATTAAGATCTTGGTATGCCGTAGTTACAGTCAGATTCAGCTCTGAAGGAGGGGTGAGAAAGAACACAGAAACCTAGCTGCACCTAGAGATAGAAGTTACACATACACACGTCAGATACTCAGTTTCAGCATGTTATTTCTGATGTGCCTTCCTCCCTGCAGCCACCCTCACAGACACAGGCCTTCAGGATAAGCAAAACAGCACACTGCACAGGTTCAGAGCAAGCCACATCATTATAATACACTAAGACAATAATAGTAAGAATCTAAGAACTCTCTTTAGCGTGCAAAGCTGCTGGCAAGTTGCAAAAAGCATAGCATGGGCATTATCACGTTTCAGGCGCTGATTGTAGGTCCTGCACAAGATTTAGAATCTAGATTATGTACAGATAACTCTAAAACTAAACATTTTAGATTGTAGGTAGAGGAATACTGCAGTGTTTGACTAAAATAATGTAATTTAATCACGTTTTGGTGTTTTGACCCCTCCCTAATGCTTTTCTAGTATAGCCTGTTTTCTCCTCATTTTGCTGAGCTTGATTCCTGAATAAAAGACCAACTATAGGTGGTGGATTTTCCTTTTTCCAGGGATTTTAGTGGAGTCGAGTTCCGAGGAAGATCCAAGCATGTATGAGCAGGAGCTGGGTTCTGTTACTGAGGTATCTTCATCTGCAGAGGATCCTTTCTCAGCGCACGGCAGATGTGATGCTGAGCAGCAATGTGGACAGACTTTCCCAGACATTTCCAGATACATTGCTTCATCTAATAAATATTACTAACAGACATGCTGAGGAAATGCTGATAATGAATGTAACATTTGACTAAATGCATTAAGAAGCCACAAAATTAAACTCCTGTCTCTTTATTTCTGTTGTTGAAAAACATATTCATGTTAAGTTTCATGTCAACATTCATGTTAAGTTTGTAATAAATATACTGCTCTGCCATGAAACCATGTTGTTTATTTTATATCTGTTATAACACTCATGTCAGCTTTCAGTTTTACCAGCAAGAAGAGACATTTCCAAACAGCTTTGAAAATGTCAACATCAACTGTTTTAATAAAGCTTTAAACTTAAAATGGTAAACATGGAGCCAGTAAACACTAACTCCTAAATAAAGCAAGTCTAATATGATGCAGTCCTTTTAGATGTTGTTTTCCAGCTCATCAGCCTGACACTTTCAGAATAACGGCTCCTTTTCCACTCCCCAAGACCTCCTTGACAACTAATCAGGCTCATGCAGCAGGTCGAGAAATAAATGGCTTCTGCAAAGGAGCTGCAATATAAAAAAATGTAGAGATTAGAGTCCAATAATTAATGATTGTATTGCATATAAATCAGTGAAATCTGTCATAGTGATTTGTCTGTATGCTATATACGATGGTGAAATTACTTTAGTCTTCTTTTTTATTCCCTTCTAGAGCTGTCCTTTGTTCTTCTGGTTCTGCACAAACTTTTCTGGAACTTTGCTTCTAGAAACTTGACCTGCAGAAACCACACATTTTACATCGTATTTGATGTTTTATTGGAGTTTACTGTAGGTGTCGGTTTATGTAGATGTTCAAATGTCATTTTCAATGTATTTTAATGTTTATTCACATACTAACGTGTTTGCTGATTTAAATCGTAAATCTGTATTTAGCAAAACACTGATCCCATATAATTACATAGATCATAGAATCAACCTGGCTGGCTGGGGCCATTTCTAGTCTTGTGGGGGCCCTAGGGTAGATGCTGGTTAAGGGCCTCCATTTTGTAAACTGTCGGTCCTGAATAAATTAGAGAATAAATTATAATAAATAAATAAATTTTTATTATTATAATAAATTATAATAAATTGGCCAATCATATTCATCAACAGGTTTAACAAAAACAGGCCAATGTCTATCGAAGCAATTGTGACTCAAATTTTAAAATAAAAGCCTATATCGAAAATGCTTTTTCATTTTCATAATATAGCTGCCTCTGTTGACTCAAAAATAAAATGACAACTCAATCCGCCAAATGGCTTTTTCGTTTTCTTCTTCAACACCGCTCATTCTGTCACTTAATTAAAATGACAAAGAAAAGGACATTTGACATTTCATTTTAAAAACGTTCTTTAGCAAATGTGTACCAAAAGTCAATCAGAAATATCTCATTTGAAAATCAAAATGGATTACAGGAATGCTTTTTCATTTTCACAATGTCACTGCAACAATTTACTCATAAATAAAATTAAAAATAAATTTTCCAAAATACTTGTTCATTTTCTACTTCAACACCGCTCATTCTGTGACGTAATCAAAGCGATAGTGCAAAGCGGGATTGCTTTTTCGTTTTCACATTCACCACGCACACGTGTCTCATATATGACTTCAAGCTGGCAGTTCCGGGGGGGGCAGCATGAAGACGTCGGTGCTCATCCTTATCCTGTGTTGTTGATGCGACCGGCAAACGACATGGCGATCTCAAGCGAGTGTGCACAGTTCTTGTTGGAATTAGCTTCCCAGTTGGAGTTACAGTTTCAGAGTGTGATGCACATGACAGAATTGAGCAGGTTTTAGAGAGCTTGGCTGAACACTCTGACACCAATGTAAACAAAGTTTGTCGTGGCCAACTTGCTCTCAGTCCTTCAGCAACTGGAGGGGGTCGCGCATGGAAGGGAACGACCAGTCATCAATATCCCTTTCCATGCGATTGAAAGATATTTGTTGCAGGGCCTCACCATCCAGGAAATAGGTGTTTGACACAAGTCACCAGACCATACATCAGAGGATGAATGATCATAGATTAAACTGCGCATTATTTTATTATAATATTTTAACTTGTGAAATACAAGTTAAAAAATGTTTCATTGTTTCTACTTTTTGGATTATGTATTATTGATTTCCTTGGTTTAAAGGCAGGAATTTGTTTCAATAAATAAGCCTTTATAAGGAGGGAATATCTGGCAGTCTGGAGAGAGTGCAGTCTTGGTTGCAGTGGTGGCAACAAGCTCTCTCTAGTGTATTGTGACATTGTTATTTTTTGGAGACAATTAAATCCCATTGTTTCCTTTTTAAACGTCTGCTGGCTTGGTCATCTTATTTTTTTCTGACTGTGCACTTGACACTGTGAAGAACCCCGTCACATATAGTGTCAGAAGTGGGATAAGATGGCCAGCCGTGGGGGTAAACGCCTTGCAAAGCGGAGGAGTGGACTTCGTCCCCAGGAAAAATTGGAGGAAGGTGATCCAAAAGCCGCTTCAGACCAGGGTGAGACCTCTGAATCAGTGCCCCCCAACTCGTTTTCTTCATCGTCGGAGGGAAAGGGGACAGAGGACCCGTCTCATCAGGTGCAGCAGATGGGGAGCTGGTGACCCTGATGAGAGACTTTATAACTGCACAGCAGCAAAGAGAGGAGGGAGTTCTAGAGGAACTGAGAAGCCTGAGGATGTCCCTTCAGCCTCAACCAGATGCACCATTTACATCCCAAAAAGCAGGGGGTGTCACTCCAAGTCCAGTGAGCATTGTAAGCGTGCGAAGGTTGCTACCTACCCCAGCTACACAGCGGTCCCACAGGTCAGTTTAGGCCTCACCATAGTCTTCAGACAATGATAACAGGGGATCAGACAGACGATTTAACTCAGAGCCCAAGATACTGCCTTTTCAAGAGGGTGAGGACATCAAGAACTATTTACTGCGTTTTGAGCGCATTGCGAAAACATGGTGGTGGCCAGTGGTCGAAGGGCCTGCAGACTCAGTCCACTATTGTCAGGAAAGGCATTGGAGGCCTATACAGCTATGGATGAGGACAAAGCAGACTCATACACTGACCTCAAACCTGCTTTGTTGGAAAAAATTGGCATTTCACCTGAAACCTACAGGCAGCAGTTCCGAGCAGTTTAACTGCCATCAGGTGAAACACCTACAGAGACTTACTGAGACTTACCGTCTCAAAGGCCTTTTTTGTCAATGGATACCACCAGAGCAGCATTCAAAGGAGAAGATCGGTGAGAAGATCATCCTGGAGCAGCTTCTGCGTGTGTTTCCTCCTGATGTCCGGACTTGGGTGAAGGAGCATGAGCCAAGTGATGTGATGACAGCCGCTAAGCTTGCTCTACAGTACCTGCATGCACGGAAGGGATCTCTGCAGCTTCGAGGAACCAGCACTGCAGCTCATTCAGGACAACCAGCACCACCTGTTTGTTTGACAGGGGGAGGAAGCCAGCCAGAACGTCCAGATACCACAACCGGTACCAGCATTATTCTGGTAAGACCTTTATTTGCTATTACTGTCAACAGCCGGGCCACAAGGCTTCACTGTGTCCCATACATTAGATGAAAGTAACTGGTTCCTGCTACACACCTCGTGATGAAAAGGAACATGTGAAGCAGGAAGAACTACAACAGAACACTCATAAAACCGTGACTGTGAATGGACAGAAAGTGACTGCCTTACTAGACACTGGTAGCTTTACGTCTCTTGCAAAGAAAAGTGTTGTAACTATCAGTAGTGCGGACTTTAATGACAAAACAGACATTTTGTGTGTTGATGGTGACAAGCATACATATCCAAGAGCAGAACTAACTGTTGTTATTGATGATCAACCCTATTTAATAACTGTTGGAGTAGATGAGCATTTACCAGTTGATATCCTTTTGGGTAGAGATTTTCCAATGTTATTGGGTTTGTTACGAGATGAGGAGTATTTAAATGAAACTCATGTTTCAGCTCCAGTAATTACACGATCCAAGGCAAAAATGGGGGTCCAACCACTGCCAGACTTAGACAGTAGTCTGTGTGGAAACGGCTTCCAGAAGCTTAAAAAAACAAAAACAACGTAGTTTTGAGAGGAATCTAAACCTCACAGGTTCAGATACTGATGGCTTGTTGATTAACAAAATGTGGGAAGTGCCAGCTAACATTAGCGAGTTGCAGAAAAATGATGATTCAATTCAATTCAATTCAATTCAATTTTATTTATATAGCCCAATATCACAGCCACAGCCGTCTCATTGGACTGATATCAGAATATTGTAAGAAACAACCAAAAAATCAATCACGTAAAAGTAAACAATAGCTGGTTGTTAAACAGACTTAGCTGAACAAACATCTCTGTCCTTACAACCCTCCTTCGCGGTGAGGAAAAACTCATAAAAAAAAAAAACCCTCTTTTTTTTTTTTTTTTTTTTGGAGGGGAAAAAAACTAAGAAACCTCAGGGTTGCCCACATGAAGGAGAGATCCTCAACCCCGGACGGACAGGTGATGTGCTAGAACTATTAAAGAAAAGTGAACTTAATTAATTCTATAACTGCATGGTTGAATAACATGTATATGACTAATAAACAAATACGTCAAGATAAACGGCTACAAGTCAAGATAACAGCTACATATTTAAATAAACAACGACATGTTTGAGCAGTGTAGCAGATGGGCTTCATCCAGTAGGAGTTGTGGAAACAGCTGGGTTTGCTGAATGAGCCAGAGGCGAGGTCACAGCCAAAGACAGGAGCACAGGCGAGGCGAGGTCACGGCCAAAGACAGGAGCACAGGCGAGGCGAGGTCACGGCCAAAGACAGGAGCACAGGCGAGGCGAGGTCACGGCCAAAGACAGGAGCACAGGCGAGGTCACGGTCAAAGACAGGAGTACAGGCGAGGCGAGGTCACGGTCAAGGACAGGAGTACAGGCGAGGCGAGGTCACGGCCAAATACAGGAGCAGGAAGAGCCAAAGGCGAGGTCACGGCCAAAGACAGGAGGCACAGACGACCACCTGGAATCAAAAATCTCTCCAGCTCCCCCGTAGGGGGGTGGGGAAAGAGGGACAACAATGTGAATCGCACTGCACCAAACAGAGGTATGATAAACCAAATAAAATAAAGCAATGGCAGATGGCAAGTGATGCGATGAGGATTGCAGGTTGGTGGAGTGGGGGTGGGAGAATGATACAGACCCTGGTTAGGGTAGGGGAGAGAGGGGGGGGTGGGAGAAGGATGCAGACCCTGGTTCGGGTAGGGGGGGAGAGGAAGGGGGGATTGGGGGGTGGGAGAAGGATACAGACCCGGGCTAGGGTAGGGTGGGGGGGGGGGGGGGTGGGGGGGGGGATACAGACCCGGGTTAGGGTAGGGGAGAGAGGAAGGGGGGAGGGTGTAGGAGGCAGACGAAGAGTGAGTGGGAGCGAGTAGAGTCAGTGTGGAAAACCCCATCACAGCAGGTGAGGCAGAGGAGCAGTAAGTTAAATATTCTCTAATTGCTAGCTAGCCTGGCAATAAGCCTGTCCAAAGAGGAATGTTTTAAGCCTAACTTTGAATGTAGAAACTGTGTCAGCCTCTTTTACATGAGCTGGGAGTTTATTCCATAAAACAGGTGCTTGGTGGCTAAAGGCTCTACCTCCAACTGTGGTTTTAGAAATTCTAGGAACCACAAGCAGTCCTGCATTTTGTGAACGAAGTGTTCTGTTTGGTTGGTAAGGCACTATGAGATCTTTAATATAGGATGGGGCCAAACCATTCAAGGCCTTATAGGTTAGCAGAAGGATTTTGAACTTGATTCTAGATTCAACTGGGAGCCAGTGAAGTGACGCTAATACAGGAGTAATGTGTTCTCTTCTGTTGGTTCCTGTTAACAGTCTAGCTGCTGCATTTTGAACAAGCTGAAGACTTTTTAAAGAACTTTTCGGACAAGCTGCTAGCAAAGAGTTACAGTAATCCAGCCTAGACGTAACAAATGCATGGATGAGTTTTTCAGCATCGCTTCTAGATAATATGTTTCTGATCCTAGAAATATTGCGTAGATGAAAAAAATGCAGTTTTACAAGCCTGTGATATGTGAGCCTTAAATGATAAATCCTGGTCAAATAAAACTCCCAGGTTTCTAACTGTGGAATTGGAGGCTATATTTACACCATCCAGGGAGACCATCTGAACAGATAGGGCATCTCTGAGGTATTTTGGACCTAGTATAATGACCTCAGTTTTTTCTGGGTTTAGGAGGAGGTAATTAACTGCCATCCAAATCTTGATGTCACTAATGCAGGCACTAAGTTTCTCTAAGCGGTCATTCTGGTCAGGTTTAATGGATAGATACAACTGTGTATCATCTGCATAACAGTGAAAATTAATCCCGTGTTTCCTGATTATGTTCCCTAGAGGCAGCATGTAAAGCATAAACAGGATGGGTCCTAGGACTGAGCCCTGTGGGACTCCGTAGCTAACTCGACTATAATGGGAGGAATGTCCATTTACATGAACAAACTGGTACCTATCAGATAAATAGGATTTAAACCATTGAAGGGCAGATCCTCTGATCCCTATGTCATGCTCTAATCTCTGGAGTAAGATGCTGTGGTCTATAGTGTCGAAGGCTGCGCTAAGATCTAACAGGACCAGAAAAGAGATTAATCCCTTTTCTGTGGCCAGTAACAAGTCATTAGTGACTCTAACTAGTGCAGTTTCAGTGCTATGGTGAGGTCTGAACCCTGACTGGAAATCTTCAAAAAGGCTATTGTCCTGTAGGTGGCAGTATAGCTGTTTAACTACCACTCTTTCTAATATCTTTGAGATAAAGGGGAGATTTGATATTGGTCTATAGTTGGTCAGAATGCCAGGATCTAAACTGGGCTTTTTCAGAAGAGGTTTAACAACTGCATATTTAAAAGACTGTGGTACATAACCTATTTCTATGGAAGTATTTATAATAGTTAAAATTGATTCATTAATTAAGGGGAAGGTTTCTTTAAAAAGCTTAGTGGGGATTGGGTCTAAAAGACAAGTTGAGCTTTTGGAGGAAGTAATAAGTGATGTTAATTCTGCTAGATCTACAGCAGTGAAGCAGTCTAATGTTTCAGAGGTTTCTATAGATGCCTTTGTTTCTACTGTTTTAGCCTGCTCTGGGCTGATAGTAGGGAGAACTTTTTTCAGCTTTTGTCTAATATTTAGGATTTTACAATTGAAGAATGAAAGAAATTCCTCAGAGCTGAGAGTAGCAGGAATATGTGGTTCCACTGAGCTGTGACTGCTAGTCAGTCTGGCTATAGTACTAAAAAGAAATCTCGGATTATTTCCATTCTGTGCTATTAAGGCTGAATAGTATTGGGTTCTGGCTTTACGCAGGGATTTTTATAATTTAAAAAGGCTATATTTCCAGTTATTCAGGGACTGCTCTGAGCCGGATCGGCGCCATTCTCTTTCTAACTTACGGGTTGCTTGTTTAAGAGAGCGTGTTTCAGCGTTGTACCACGGTGATACTCGGTTTTGTCTAAATAGTTTTGGTTTCAAAGGAGCAACAACATCAAGTGTTCTCCTGAGGGCCTCCATGGAGTCATCAACAAACTGATCATTTTTTCTGGGACTGAAACTGAAACTATGGGGGCTGCTCTCAGAGTGTTTGCTCAACATGTTACTAAATATTGGCTGTACTGTAAGTTTAAATTCAGATACAGAACGGTCAGTCAATGTTCTTCTGAGCTGTTCTTTATTTATTGGAGCGGTGGAGTTCTCTAGAACAAACTGAAAGGTGATTAGAAAGTGATCTGAGAGCATGGGGTTATGAGGGAGCACACTAAGCTGGCTGATCTCTATACCATGAGTTAAAACAAGGTCCAGGGTGTGCTTATGACAGTGAGTGGGTTCATTTACATTTTGTGTGAAACCAACATTATCTAATAAAGCTGAGAAAGCATTTCCTAGACAGTCACTAGAGTCATCGACATGGATATTAAAATCCCCTACTATTATTATGTTATCAGAATCTAAAACAATAGTTGATAGAAAGTCTGCAAACTCAGTTAAAAATTCAGAGTACGGGCCAGGAGGACGATAAATAATTACGAATGAAACAGATTTTGGAGTTTTCCTGTTTGAGTGATTTATAGACAAAATTATGTTTTCAAAGGAAGTATACATATGTTTGGCTTTAGTGTTAGGAAGTAAGCTAGACTGTGATATTACTGCTAACCCACCACCTTTCCCAGAAATTCTGGATTTCTGATAGTTATTATAATTAGGGGGGGGTTGCTTCATTTAACCTAACATAGTCATCCTGTTGGAGCCAGGTTTCTGTTAGGGCTAGTAGGTTAAGTTTGTTATCATTCATTAACTCATTGACTAAAAGGGACTTAGAGGAAATGGATCTAATGATGAGACACTAAAAAGTTTGTTTTCAAAGGTTACAGATGAGACAAGTGCAGTTCAAATGGGAAAAGAGAACATTATTGTTGAACTGAATGTGCTTTATGTTCTCTGTGATGGGAAAAAATGGATTGTAATTCCTGAAAGCTGCAGACCATTGATTATGCATTTAGCACACACCATTCCTTTGGCCGGACATCTTGGTTGACACAAAACATACATGCGTGTTAGTTCGAGATTCTATTGGCCTTGTATGTACTCTGATGTACTCTTTGTTGAAAGACAATTGATAGCACGAGCAGTGGATTCACTTTCAAAATAAATCCTCTTGAAAACTACTTCTGGTTGACCCAGACTTTTCAGACAAAATTGCGAAAAACAAAACTGAACACTTGTTATCCATTTTCTCCATTATTGATTTAATACACAAATCAGAAAACGAAAAATGATTTGCTTTTTCATTTTTGATTTTAAATTGAAAAACGAATGAACCAACAATGCATGGATTGTTATCCGTTTGCTCCATTTTCAATTTATTGCACAAATCGGAAAAATGAAAAAACGATTTGTTTTTTCATTTTAGGTTTTAAGACGAAAAACGAATGAACGAATGATACGCGGATTACAGATAACCAGGTAAACAGACATTAATGCAGGTAAGAGGTGGAGGATAGAAGATCTTCTTAAAGGAGCGAGCTCTAACAGGTCTGTGAGGAACACAATTCTTGATTTTTTTATAAGAGATAAATCCTTATTTTCTGCTCCATTATACAAATAATTTATTTAAAAGTCAAACTATGTCAATTCATGGATGATTTTTTTACTTTCTCTTTCTATGGTGAACATTACAGACAAACTCATCTTTGGTAGCGGGACGACTTGCAAGATATTTGACTAACAAATACTTTATTGCCCCACTGTTAATGTGCAACTTATGTTTAAATAAAGTATGATTTTGTTTTATTCTAGGAGAAATAAACTCACTTTAGACCTTTGAGACATTTATGAAACTACAGTAAAGCCCACTCCAAGCCTGTGTTTGTTCACCTGTTCAACTGCTCATTAGCACAAATTTCTAATCAGCCAATCACTTGACAGCAACTCAAATACTCAGTTGTACTCAAATACTCAATACAACAATTAGCATGTAGACATGGTTAACACGATCTGCTGCAGTTCAAACCGAGCATTAGAATAAGGAAAAAAGGTGATTAAAGTGACTTTAAATGTGGCATGGTTGTTGGTGCCAGATGGGCTGATCTGAGTATTTCAGAAGCTGCTGATCTACTGGGATTTTCACCCACAGATTTTACAGAGAATAGTCCAAACAAAAGAAAATATCCAGTCAGCTGTAGTTCTGTGGTTGGAAATGCCTTGTTGATGTCAGAGGCCAGAGGAGAATGGACAGACTGGTTCCAGCTGATAAAAAGACAACAGTAACTCAATCACTGGTTACAACGGAGGTCTGTAGAAGAACATCTCTGAATGCACAACACATTCAACCTTGTGGTAGATGGACTACCACAGCAGAAGAACGCACCGGGTACCACTCTTGTCAGCTAAGAACAGGAAACTGAATCTCCAATTCACACAGGATCACAAAAACTCGACAATAGAAGATTGGAAAACGTTGCCTGGTTTGATGAGTCTGGATTTCTGTTGCAACATTTAGATGGTCAGAATTTGACATCAACAACATGAAAGCATAGATTTGGTGAGTGTACTTGCAGGTGTGTTTTGGAATTTTTGACCTGTTTGACCAGCTTGTCAACTTAAGGTCTCGAACATATACAAACACCTTCAAGATTTTTGGTCAGACAACATATTTCCTAGTTTTAAATCTTAAAGTTCTTGAGGCAGCAGAACAGTCCTCAGACCCTAACCCAGGGCACAGGCACCCTTGGGATGGTTTGTCACTGTTCTATAGTTTTTTCCATATGTGGCTAATCACTCTTCTAAATTCTAAAGCTTAAGAAATAGTTTTAATTACCTTTCTAGTGAATCATAATTACTTGGTTTCTTTTTATCAGTGATGTTCTTTTAATCGGCATGTTTGGCCTTTCAGGACCTTTAGGTTTACATAATTTGGTCAGGCAAGTCCTTTTTGACTGAATTTCTCGATTGATAGTGGGTGTGGGATTATTTAAATGTGGTTAAAGAAATCAAACCCAGGTTTTCAAAGATGCAATAAACCAAAGTATAAGTCCTTAGCAAGGAAAATCAGTAACCTTTTTACACAGGGCCCTGTAAATTTTTTTCTCAGTATTGACCTGCTATCTTCATGTATTGAAGTGTAACAAACATGTAAACAAGTAAGAAATGAGGGCAAATACAAAGACCTTTCTACATCACTGTGTTTCTGCCTGCAGGACCATTGTCAATTGTGTTTCTTCCAGGCTCATGATGAAATCTGTCCAAAGTACCCAATGATGTGCGAGAGCTGTGCAAAGAAAAAGATCCCCAGAGAAAAAGTGAGACACATTTTTCAGTCAAAATTCTTGCTCTCCATGTGGTCAGGCATGAAATGTAACGGCATGTTGTTTGCACCTGTGGCTTCTGTCATTCTTGTTTTGCAGTATGTGGACCATATTAAGTTCTGCAGTAAATTTAAAGCTCCATGCAGATTTCATGTTGTTGGCTGCGACACACCTGTAAGTAGATGTTTTTGTCTTAAATTTCCTCCTCATCATTCCTGTGTTCTTGACATTTTTCTCACATAAACCGAATGAACGAGTGTTTTCTGTGTAAGTATGTGGTCTACAGCACCCTGGAAAGATGAAGCAATCAGAGCCATGAACCGAGATAACAGGAGAGCAGAGAGGAAGTGGAGGAAAACTAAACTGCTCATCAAGACATTTTTGTGGAACAAAAAATTATATAGAGTTAAAGTAGTAAAACAAGCTAAAACCATCCACTTCTCAAACCTAATGAAAAAAAATTACCCAAAATTAATTTTGAAAACAATAAATGCTCTAAGTAACATGATGTTCACAAGTCCTCCGTGGCAGCATCAGATGCTACATTTGAGAGTTTTGCAGACCATATTAGGGCTATAATCAATGCCATTAGATCTAGTTTGACCTCAAAAAAATGCTAATTTTAGTAAATCTATAGTATTGTATTTTTCAGAGGAAACACTGGAAAGTTTTGTCCTGGTTGATGAAGCAGCACTAGGTGAAGTATTTTCCCAGTTAAAGCCAACCCACCTGAAGCATTGTGTTTGAAATATTTGTCATGTTTAAAAAAAGTATTTTATTATTTATAAACTGTCCAACTTCTTATCATCAGAAAACAGTGGACCCATTCCTGGATATTTACTTCGGAAAATCAGTGACTAAGGGAGTTATGAAGGAATTCTGACATAATCTAAGTCATCACAGGGAACAGGGTTGTTGCAGTGGGATCTTCAGGGGTCTGGCTCCTTACTTTGATCGGGGCAGTTGGGGTGGGTAGTTGTAAATGCATGAATATGAGTGGGGGGGTTCACTGGTGTGGACAGGTCTCTGAATTATTGTTTCCCAAACTCACAATCAAGCCATGTTTCTATTTCACATCCTACTTATCAATAATTTTATACTTTATTGTGTTGTGTGCGTGGGGGTCGGGGGCATTGTGCGTTTTTTTTTTGTTTGGTTGGCTTTTTTGCGTGTCTGTGAAGGATTTTTCGTCTTTCTTTTATCATCTGGTGCTCAGATTGTGTAGATTGTCAGAAGTGTATGAATGGATTAAAGTACCACTTGAGGTTGTTTATAGTGAGGAACGAACTTTATAGTGCATTTAAAAGCTCAAAAAGTTTATTTTAATTTTTCATGGTACAGGCCCCTCCATAAATAAGTTTTTCTGTGTAACAATAAAGAACTTCTTTTCTATCATCACCCTAGCTCACTTTTTACTGTTGCTGTGATAAAAAGAAAATTATGAAGATTTTTGCTTTGTATTAACAGGTTGCAAACATGAAGTTTTAACTATCTTTTGTTGTTATGATAAACATTTTGCTTGAAATTCATGCATTTTTTTTTCAAAATCTCATTTTGTAATTATATTCACTTTGGTTATTTTGTTACCATTGTGGATAAAAGTTTGTCTTCTGTTTTTGTTCTCACCAAGGTGGAGAAAGAGAAAATCCATGACCACGAGCAGCAGTGCTCTTATGAGCACCTCAACCTGCTGCTGCACTTTATCGTGGGCATCAAGGTGAGCCTAGAGAGCCTGCAGCCCCAGAGGCTGGAGGTCGCCAGCCAGAAGTTACACGAGCTCCACCAGTCCCTCCGTGATCTGGAGCTGAGGATGAGCCAGCTCGGCGGGAGCGGCACAGCTCCATTGCAGGGTGCATGTGCTGATTCTCTGGCCACCTCCTTCACCCCGCTCCGCAGTGCCATAGGTGCTGCTCTGGAGCTGCAGCAGCAGAGTGAGAAGACCAAGGTGGCAGAGCTGAGCCGGCGCTGCCAGGAGTTGGAGCTTAAAGTGAGCACTTTTGAAAACATTGTGTGCATCCTCAACCGGGAGTTGGAGCGCTCCTGCACCACCATGGAGGCTTACAACCGCCAGCATAGACTGGATCAAGACAAGATTGAAATCCTTAGTAACAAGGTGAGAAGTAATCTGATTTATTCACTGTCATCATAGTACACCTGTAGTTCTATTGCTTACAGCTGTGTCTGCCATTTGTAATGGGATTAAACAATGACCTTGAAGATGAAATAAAGTCTTGCTACCACTTTGCTGCAGGTCCGTCAGCTAGAAAGGACTGTGAGCCTGAGGGACCTGTCCATTGTGGAGATGGAGGGCAAAATGAAGGACATGTCTGCAGCCACTTATGATGGCATCTTTATATGGAAAATCTCTGATTTCACCAAGAAGAGACAAGATGCCATGGCTGGACGAGCTCCTGCAATGTTTTCTCCTGGTAAGTGTCCCACTTGAAGAACTTCTTGCTCGGTGAATATTGGAATTTGACTGCCAAGTTTGCATTTCAGCATTTTATACAAGTAAATACGGCTACAAGATGTGTCTGAGGATCTACCTGAATGGTGACGGGACGGGCCGTGGCACGCACTTGTCTCTGTTCTTCGTGGTGATGAGAGGACACAGCGACGCACTCCTCAAGTGGCCTTTTAATCAGAAGGTAAATGCAGTACTTCAACACTCTAAGAAACATTATCCTGAGGAAGTCAGCTGCGTTTGTGATCTAGTCAAAATGTTAGAAATACTGTTTTTTTTTCTTTATAGTCGATTCTTTCGTTCAGGTTCTTCACAGAAGAAAGCAACCTGTAGAAATAGCAAAGAAGCTAGTGAGTTGTTCCTGTTAGCAAAATAAAGCCCCTAGCAGAATCTGATGCTGACAGCTGAGAGAAGGCTGGTTTGACCTGAAAGGTGTGGAGCACAGCACAGTAGAAATAAATCTGTGCTGCTTCCTGTCAGATTAAATGGCTTTATTAAAAATTAATTCATCTAAACATGAATGATCTCATTTGGTTTTGCCTTTATTATTAGGCAACAAGTACAAGTTCAACAAAATAGTTTTTTTAAAAAGGGAAAAAAAGGGAAATACAGTTGTCCCTCATTTATCCTGGGCGTTACCTTCCATAAACAATTTGTGAAAGGTGAAATCACTACACATTTGATACACTTTTCTCAAACAGACATCAACGTTTTCACACTTTTCTCTGTTTCTTAAACTCTTGAAGTTCAAACCTTCATAGAAAAACAAGTCTAGTTTCATAGAAAACAAAGACCTGACT
The DNA here is from genome assembly GCA_016861445.1 of Oryzias woworae. Lineage (NCBI taxonomy): Eukaryota > Metazoa > Chordata > Actinopteri > Beloniformes > Adrianichthyidae > Oryzias > Oryzias woworae. The sequence goes on from BOLG01000400.1 coordinate 153,716, forward strand.
GCAATTGAAGATTTATTTAAATGTACCAAACTGAAGTTAATCTGGACAGGAGACATGGCATGGAAGAGATTGATTGACAAGGTCAGCAGCCAATCAAGACACAGAACACTACAAGGATTCTGCATGGGCAAGTTTAAGACATCGAGCTTCTGGTCTAGCTTAGAGTGTCTCCCAGACTGAGGCCCAACCCGAGTTCTTCCCTTCTCCCCACCACTTCTCCCTGCTACTCCATTTGTTTGTCATTTGTAGGCAAAGTTGTGTCCACAAAATGTTTTTTTAAGGGCTACCCTTGAGGCTGAGTGATACAGAGCCCTCAGTAGCAAGTTCCGCTTTGCACTTTGCTGCGAAGGAGAAGCCCTTTTCTTCATGTGTGTGCGCTCTGAATCACAGAAGTTCACATTTAAATGTAAATATATGACTTTTTGTTTTAGCATGACCTTTTTAAAGTTATAAAACTGCTGTTGTTATGTATATTCAAGCGCTGGAAACTCCGCACTAATTTAGCTAACTGTTGCCTATTGGTGACGTCATTGAGTGGTAGTGATGTCCGAAATTGGAGACACTATTTTTCATAACTCTCTGTTTGGAGGGCTAAATGTAGGGGAAGGGAAGAATTTGGATTGGGTCTGAGTCTTAAGCGCCCAGAATATTTCTCCACAAAGCTCAAAGAGCCTGCCTCTCACTGTCTTGTCATCATCTTTCAAGGGCAGCTGGGATAGATACATCAACCTCCATTTGCCGCATTGATAGTTGGTGTGTAAAATCGATCCTAGTAATCTTTTAATTATGATTATGCAATTTTAAGCCAACATTTCAAAAACCTGTCATTTTCTATGACATAGTTTCTGCAGAGCAGCAGGAGTTCATCAGAAATTCCCCTCTGAGTTGTGGGCGGAACTGTTGGTGGAAAATAAGCCTCTGCTCATTTCCCATTATCCCTTTGTTTACACGTTCCACCGCTTGCTTACAGCCCCTCACTAATACTTCTGATTCACAACATTTGAATAAAGAAATTCTCAGAAATGAAAATTTAAGCTTACATTTCTTTGTATATGTCCTCCATCATGGAAAAACAAATGCCACAAGAACATGTTAAAAAAAACCCAAACCACAATTTTTGCTGGAGAGGGTCTTGAAATGGTTTGTTCCAGCAGCACTACACCCATGTATGCAGGTATTGCTACACTATCTTGGTTATATTTTAATAGTCATTCTAGCACTTTATGAAAACTCTTTGAATTAGGTTCCTGTGAACAACTCTTTCATGGTTTTTTGGTCAGTGTACCTTTAAATTTTGTTTTTAGCTTGCCTTACATGGGTTTAGCTAAAATGGTTCTGTCTCAGCTGCCATTATGAAGCTTTTTTATGAAAACTTGTACAAAAACTGCTTTTTCTCCTAATCATTTGTGCTCAAAATCAAACATAATGCATACATAATGATTTAAGTGAAATAGTCTGATGGGGTTGACATTCATCCTTTGAAACCAAGTCATAAAACAGGTAGACATGAGCAGAGGAGTCAAACTGAATCCTCACAGGTCAATTTTCTTTCAATTATATATTTTTAGATACATCAGCCCTGCCTGCTGCTCTGATTTTTTTCTCCCAAAGAAGTATTGGGGTGTTTAAAAAATGACGCTCATTAAAGCTGGAGTTTGTTAGAGCTTCTAGAGTGGTTAGCAAAACCTCGACTTTTTGCCACGTTCACAGTGCGATTCATGCAAAGAGTCAGAATTGTCCACTGTCTGTCTATTGACACGCATCAAATTTGTTGCTCCATAATTGCTAGAAAAAGTGTTCATAAACTTGATGCTCCCGATGTTTGTGGGAGGAGCTACCATCAAAAGTTACCCACATTTCTACACTATTGAAGACATCTACAATGTTGAGAGATCAGATTTATTTATTTTAGAAGAGTTCTACAATTACATTGGTAATCGCATCTCAGTGTTTGGGTTCATGAAGTCATTCAGAGACTCTCTCAGTGTGGCGAGGTTCATCTACTGCAGGTTCTGTGTCTGAATGACCGCTGATTTCAGCGATACTTTTGCCTGTGTGGCCCAGTTTGACAACTTGCTGTGTTCCATTAATCCGAGGAGGAAAAAAAATCATAAAGTTCAGAAGTAAAACGATCAGATTCTCCTCGATGTTGGTTTTGGACTCCACCCACTGATCACGTGATGCAAATTCTTAGCCAGATATTTGAACTTTGGAAACCTCATGCTGTGGCACCTGAAACGTGCTACAGGACCTCTCAACAGGTCTGTTCATTGATTTAAACTTTCAAACTAGGCTGATGCGTAAATCGCATACGATGTGAACGTAGCTTTTGAACTGTAGCCTGGTCTACTGCTCTCCTCAGTCTATGATCTGACCAGATAACTAGATTGAGTTCTTCGAACCCTGTCATTGTAAAGAAAGAATAAAGATAGGATAACAGGCTGATTTCCACTGTCTGAAGGTCACCCTCATGTTGCTGGACCAGAATAACAGGGAGCACATCATCGACGCCTTCCGGCCCGACATCTCTTCCTCTTCCTTCCAGAGGCCTGTCAGCGACATGAACATCGCCAGTGGCTGCCCACTGTTCTGTCCACTGTCCAAGCTGGACTCCAAGAACTCATACATCCGTGATGAAACCATCTTCGTCAAGGCTATTGTGGACCTCTCTGGACTTTAGGCAGAATTTGAGAACGTAAACCAGTTTTGCCTTTGTTGCTCCTAAATCATCAACCGGCCCTGGCGTGGAGTCTCTGGCACCTCTCTGCCTGGTTAGCTGGATGTGGTTTATAATGTTGATGCCGAATGCAGAATCAAGTCTTTGTTTGGGCTCCTGGTTATAAAGGTTACCATCAACTGTCTTGATCACACAGGCATGTAACTAAATGACTCAACAAGTGAGGTTTCCACTGAGCTGAACGGAAGTTGAATGGAACGGGCCATTTAATTCTGGCGAGTGTTTCCACTCAGTTAAAGCCCTGCTTTCACTAAGCACTTTTTTTCTATGGCTCATGCATGGTGTAGACTGCTTGCGTCATTGCTTGCATGTAGCCATTATCACGTTCAAGTCATCATCACTTTCTGCCAATCGTCTGTTGGGTATGGCGGCTCCGCCCCAACCATTGTTCTTGTTCTGCTCCCGCATAGAACGGTCCGTTCTGCTCAGTGGAAACAAGGCATTAGAGACCATTGTTCTTTAGATCTGACCGAATGCAAATCTCGGTTTCTACCCATTTCTTTGTGTGCTGAGTCGACAGAAAGAAAGGTGTTTTATTTTTTAACATTCTGAACCTGTTTGAGGAAACAGGTGTTTCAGGCGCGGCAGAGTGATGCTGCTCGTGTACATTGTTTCCAGTCGTCTAGGGTGGTGTCTCGTTGGGCTGCAGCAGCTAATAATAATAATACTTGGAGTTATCTGTGCTTTTCCAGATGCTCAAAGCACTTACAATGCATATCCAATATTCATTCACACTTGGTGATAGTAAGCTACTGAAGGAGCCACAGCTGCCTGGGGCAGACTGACAAAGGCGCGGCTGCCAATACATGCCAAACGGCCCCTCTGACCTTCACCGGTACATTCACACATCAGTGGAGCCACACACTGGAGGCAAGGAGGGTGAAGTGTTTTGCCCGAGGACACAACAACACGGTTGGCTGTAGGGAGCGGGGATTTAACTTCCAATCCTTTGATCATTGGTCGACCTGCTCAAACACCTTAGCTACTGCCTCCCAATCACAATGACCATTCTAGCTGCCTTTACGCAGGAGATTCCAAGATGTCTCAAAATGATTACAGGCTTCATCTGCTTGTAGGAGTCGCAGCACCTCGCTCTCATCTCACAGGAATCTGAACTGCAGACATTCACAAAATAATAGGGTTGTTGCAAGTGTCTTCAATCTGCCTCAGTCTGCTCTCAAAGTGTTTTCTACGTCACCAAAATCTGACAGCCCTTGAATGTTTGTGACATTTGTGCACGTGGCTCACGGCACAAATATAAGCCGTTACATTTGACTCAAAATTGTACCTCTAGTTCATGCATCATTTGAGAACTATCTGTTCAAAGTCATTTCAAACTAAACCTGTCAGCAGTATCTTCAGATGGTGACAACAGTTGATGCATTTGGAACTCTACAGAGGATTTGTCAGGTTTTTATTCTTGTGATAACCCTGCAAAATAAAGCAGTGTCCTGTTTCTGGAAAATCACCTACAGCTCTTGATTTGAGGGAAATGCTTTCTTTCTATGTGTGGGATCTTGAATATTTTACTATCTTTGTATGCAGTTACAACTCAAACATCAGAGACAGATGGAATCAGTTAAAAGCCGTTTGGTTTCAGAAATCCAAAAACTTTGTTTGTAAACTTTGTTTGAATTCCATAATTCCAAGTCACGTTGGAGAGGGATGATCCCGAGCCCCTTCTTATCTTCACTATGTGGCAGGAGAGATATGTGAAGGATGAACTGATCATTTTTCATGAATATTCTGAAGAATATTGCTCAATTTTTTCCAAAGGTAAACGTCAAGTGTTTTTGGATAAAAATTCAGATAAACTGTTAGAACCCTTCAGTTCCATCTATGCTTCAGCAAGGATGTACTGATGTGAGAAGGGTTGGAGTGTGGAGAAAACATGCCTGTGGTTCCTCTCCAGTTTCACAATGTTCCAGAAGATGCAGCAGTTTCTGCAGAACTCATTCACATCAGCATCTATCACTTTTGTTAAAAAATAAGATAGGAGCATCCACAGCTTCAAGACAGAAACTGTGTTGGAACTGAAAGTTATTGTTTTCATGAAAACATGACCAAAGACATGGTTCTCCTTCTCTGCACTGAAACTTTGTTTTTTAGTCCTGAGCAAGGAATGAGAATTACACTCCAGTTAAATTAAGCTCCACCCAAAAAAATGCTCAAATTAAAGTTGTGAGTGTGCATAGTCTGCATGTGTCCCACTGATCAGCTTCTTCTGAACAATTTGTTCAATTTTCTGCTCATATTTTGAGTGTGTGTAAGGTCTGCATTTTGGGTTTTGGGCATGTTCTAAACGTCATTATTTTTCTTTTTGTCCTGTCCAACAGCTGAGCAAACTTGTAAGCAGTGAGCCTCTATTGGTAGACAGATTTTACTGTTAATGCAGTTATTTTACCTGTTTCATATTAAAGATATTTATATTTACAGTGAAGGAAATACATTTTTTATTCCTTGCTGATTTTTGTCTGTCTGGAAAAGAAACACTTCTGTTCAAATGAAACAACTTGTTTTTAAGACAATAGGGTTGCATCTTCAATATCTATTTGAGTCCTTTGATTAAAAAACATTTTCTTCACAGACCCAATCCAGTGAAAATCGTGTTTGTGTTTCCAACGTGTTCTTGTTGCACTTTTCACATGATGGATGTCAGGAACTGGTGGGGTAGGATCCAAAATACAGGAGACTAGGCTTGGTGACAGAAACTTAAACAATAAATAAATCAACCATATCATAACAAAAACCAATGAGAAACACCGTTGGTGACAAAGCAGAACAGATGACTAGGCAAGTATCAACTGAAAAACCAGACACTTAAATAGACTTAAATTCACTGAAATGCACACAGCTGTGGATCATAATGAACCAGAAACTGGTGTGACTGACAAAGAGCCACTCAGAACATGAACAAAAACAACTTGAACCCACTCCATTAAAATATCGTGTGTACTTGTAGCATTTTTCTCAAAATGAAGAAGATAGATAAAATCATTTAAAATTGAAACTTTGTTTCTGACTGTGTCTTTACTTTAATTGTGTTAGATTAGGAGCAGATAAAAACCCCCAGTTTAAAATTGCTTAGGTTTGTGATGCAGCAACTAGCATGGGTGGCCCTAAAGTCACCCTTCTATGCTCCAGATCTAAATCATCTACTTGCAGACAAATACAGTGGCTTGCAAAAATATTCATACCCCTTGAACTTCTCCACATTTTCTCACATTATGACCACAAACAGGAATATATTTTATTGGAGTTTTATGTGAAAAACCAATACAAAGTGGCACACTTGTGAAGTGGAAAGAAAATTATACAATTTCAATTGTATTATAGTATAGTACGATATATAGTTATAGTTCAATTTGTTTTTACAAATAAAAAACTGAAAAGTGCAGTGTGCAAAAGTATTTAGCCTCCTGTTCTCTGAGTGCATCCAACTGCCTTCAGAAGTTGCTTGATGATTGGTGACTGACCAAATGTTGACGTCAGGGCAGCTGAGCGAGGTTAGGCTAGAAAAAGATTTCTCAATCTTTGAACATCCCACAAACTACTTACTATTCAGTCCATCATTCACAAATGAAAACTGCAAACCTACATAGACATGGTCGTCCACCTAAACTAACAGGCCAAACAAGGAGACACTGATCAGAGATGCAGCCAGGAGGTCCATGGTGACTCTGGATGAACTGCAGAGATCTAACGCTCAGGCGGGGAAATCTGTCCATAGGACAACCATCAGTTGTGCACAAATCTGGACTTTATGGAAGAGTGACATGAAGAAATCCATTGTTAAAAGAAAACCACAAGAAGTCCTGTTTGCAGTTTGCCATCAGCCATCTAAGTGACCCAGCAAACGTGTGGAAGTAGGTGTTCTGGTCAGACAAGACTAAAATTGAACTTTTTGGTCTAAATGCAAAACACCATGTGAGGCAGAAATCTAACACTGCACATCACTCTGAACACACCATACCCACTGTCAAACATGGTGGTGGCTCTTTGAACTTAGATTGTGAATATCTGGTGAAACTTGACATTTTCCCACTTAAACAGATATGCGAGCTAATTAATACAAAAAAGTCTAAATAAGCATTTTTAAAATACTTGTCCCTTTAAAGATAAATATTTTCCAGAACTGAACATTTTATCTCTGCAGCCCCTTCCCTGACAGCAACTCAGACACAGGACTCTTTCCCAGCTGCTGGCCACCGGTCAAAACTTGTGACCACTATAAAACCTGTTAATAATTATAAGTTGTTTGTTGCTCACAGACTCAAGAACTCGATATTCATTCGTTTGGCAAAGCAAAGCTGCTTCAGAAGCTGCTTGAAGAACAGATGAGTAAAGAAGTCTGACAAATGTCCTGAAATGAAGAATATTTCATTTTATCTTTTGTCTTGTTCCACATCCACTTGACTTTTTTTTAAACTTTAACTTTTTCCAGTGCACACTCTGTTATTTCAGGCTTAGTTTCTTCAACAAAGCTGCCTTTGTATGTCGCTAAGATGGTTACAGTTTTGCTTTTATTGTTTTTGTACGTGCGACTGAGGTGTGCAGTGAAGGGAAAACCCTCCATCACAACCGTACACTTTCGTTTTGCTGCAACATTAACTTCCATGGAAACAGAGTGGGCGATCTCTTCTGTCCTCGAGCTTTGTTTTGAAAGCTGCGAAGAGACCTGATCGCTGACCTGAACACCTCCTGATAAAATTTTAGGAAGTACGGCTTCAGACTTTGTTTCAATGCCCAGGTTGAGAGTACCAGAGATGCTCCATGTTTCCGTCTTGCTGGTTTTCTTTGACAGTTCATCTTTCTTTTTTATTTCACTTGTCCCATCATTGGAAACGACAGATTTGACTAAGATTTCTGGCAGAAGCTTTTCACTTCTTTTCTTTTCATTGCTGTACTGGACATCAGAGATCTGCTGCCGCACCACATCATCAAAGCTAAGGACCAAAGCTGCACAGTCAGAGATCAGAGGAAAACACTTTTCATTAGGATGCACCACCAGGATACCACTTCTGGTCATACCTACATACAATTCTTCATTCTCAGAAATACGTATATCTTTAGGCAATTTAAAACAGCCTTACTTTAACCTGTGGGTTCCTGGTCCTATTAAAAAATCTTCTTGCTACAATGCCATACTGTAGGTATTCTCTCAACTCTCCCGCTTGGGGTTTCTTTTCCTGATCAAGTGATGCCTGCTCTGATTTGACTACTGGATCTGTCTGCCTCTGGTGCTGTTGACTCTCTTTCTGCTCCTGGATCTGCCTCTCTTCTGTAGATACTGCCTTCTGGATCTCCTGGCTTGGACCTCGGGAGGATTGGACCTCGGGAGTCCTGGTTTTACAGTTGGGTCACATTTTATCTTCTTCTCTATGTTGTTACTCTCACATTTAAAACTAAAAATAAGTTCAATTAACTTAAAAAGTTAAAACTAATACTTTATGCAAACTTTGCTACAAAATGTATCTCCTAATTAAAGCTGACAGAAGAAGGAGAAAATAAAGTTTAAGTAAAGTTTTAAATTATTAGGTAAGTAATCTCAATCGGTGTTCTTGCTCATCAATCAGTTTTGGATGTTTTACTTACAAACACAGTGGACTGTGAGGAGTGAATGAGTGAAGCAGACATCCTCGTTCTTGTTGTCCCGAAATTTGGTTCCTCAGACTGAACAACAAAATACAACAGGATTATAATGATCCATAACTACTTCAACCTGGAGATTTCTCAGCTATCTTTGAGGAAACAGTGCAGCCTGGCCAGGACATAGTTCCATTGCAAATCTGCATACGCAGAGAACATGAAGGATACAGCTGGGATTTGAAAAAGGAACCTTCTTACCAACTGCTATGCCACAGAGCAACAACACAAATATACTGAGCATAATAAATGACCATTTCGAAAGCAGCAGCTAAACTTTTTTCTTTTGCTGAGTAGGCACTTTCACCTGGGGGATGTTGGAGAACAGGAGCTCTGCCAGCTGGTGAGTTAGGAGCCCAAATAAGCAAAATGACTGGTATTTTTGTTGTTTTTTTTTTTGTTTAAAAAAAGTCAACCAAATAAATGGTTAAAATTACAATATTTTGTATTCAATCTTATAAGTTTCCATAGAAAAAATCTAAAATGATATGGTTAAAAAAAAAAGAAAAGCAGTGCTGCCAAAAGCACATTTAAAGAAAACATAATAAAACGTTAACAATAATAATAAAAAAGAGAGAGTATAAATCATATTTACATAAAAAAATATTACTGCTGCTTTGGTGCAGCTATAAAACATGTAATTCAGCTCAAGTTCAGTTTGAGTCTTCAGCTGTGTGCTCACCTGATCACAATGTCTGCACACATAATACAGAAGAAAAACTTTATAAAGTTCTTAAACCCAGAAGGATGGCTGTTAATCAGGCAGCTGTAGAAGGAATATTATACACAAACAATAAACAGAATATGGACCTCTTTCTTGCACAGCATTACCATATGATCACAACAAATCATTGACGATTGTTAAAATGATTGATCTTTAATCATCACTTCAGTTAGTTTCCTAAAATTTGACTTATAACTACTGATTTTCCAAACGAAAATAATCTGCACATATTTTTAATTTGTGATACTTGATTTATATTAATGTAGCATTATTTTTTTCTTTGGATAATAATCTGCACCTATTTTAAATCTTGACACTTTATTAAAATTATTGCTTTTTAAATGAAAAATAATCTAAATACATTTTCAAAATTTGACACTAGGGCTGTATAAGCTATGATGAATTCTGAAATAATCTTATGTCTTGCGTCATGATCATTATATACTTCATCTTGTCATGTGATTTATTAAAATTTCAGAATTTTTAATGACCTGAATCTGTGTTGGTAAAGTATAAAGCTCTGATTAGAAGTTATAAAGCAGATAATGATAACTTTTGTAAGGAAAATGGTTAGGTTAATACAGGGTGGGATTATATAAGTTTGCTTTCTTCAACTTCCTTTCAAGCAATCAACAATCTTCCTCTGTTTCGTCCTTTGTTGAATTTACTGTTTATGTACTATTTCTTGTTATGATTGCTTGAAAGAAAACATTTCCAAATGAACCATTTCCAAACCTGGAAGCCCCATCTGTTGTCATGCTCTTAAGTGTGTGAAATTTGTTCTCCACATTTGACCCATCCCCTGGGGGGGACGGTGAGCTGCAAACACAGCCACCCTCAGGAAGCATTTGGTGGTTTACCCCCCAATATAAGACTTTTATGTTGAGTTTAGAGCAAGGAGGCACCGAGTCCCATTTTTAGTATACTTGGCATGGCTTGATCTAGATTTGAACTCCCGACCTGCCAGTTTCAGGGAGGACACTGTACCACAGGGAACTGAGATGGTCTTTAAAGCAAACAGTGAAAAAGGAACAACATTTATTCTTGGAAAGGGTCAGAAGAACTGTAGAATCAGAACAGAACCCTTTGGCACCAACTCAACCCGTCATGTTTGGAGGAAGAGAAATGCTGCCTGTGACCACAAAAACATTGTCCCCACTGAAGTCTCTCTTTTGATGTTCTCCTTGATGACATATGTCAAAAAACAAGCAGACGGCTGGTTCCACGTGCAGCAGGTATATTTTCTCAGACAGGAGCAAACTTCACCTAAAAGTCCACAAAGCTAAATCAGAGGCCAGGCAAAAGTCAAGTCAGGCGGCAAACAGGTAGAGCTCAGACTCCTGACAAGGTTTGCTTCCGTTTTACCAAAATGCATTGTGTTGTGAATTAATATTTTTGTGTTGTGACTAATTGTAATGTGTTATGAATTTAAAGTGTTGTGAGTTAACTTTTTTATGTTGTTTTAATTTTTTCATGTTTTACTAATGTGTTGTGTTGCAACCCTTCTGGGCCACCATACTCACCACTTTCTATAACACCTCACACTGAACTTACAAGCAGTTTTTTAAACACTTGTTATAACTTTGTTTCATGTACTTTGTCTGTTAAAACATCTACTGTGTGGTATAGCTGCACAGATAGGGTTGGATCATTGACTTCATAGACACCTATGGAGAAATAAACAGCTATTACTCTTTCTATTTGTCAGAATAAACGTTGTTGAGATAAAAAAATTCAACATGTTCTTGATCATTCCGTTTTTTTCTCATTACATTTTTTCTGTAGTCCATGTTATTCCAACTATAACTGGCCAATGTATCAATAAAAGCATGTGTTGCCTGCTGGCCCCCACCTCGAATGTTTGAAATGTTTGACAGATCCTCCCGAGCCCACTTTTAGTAGAAGGGGTGTGGACTTCCAACAAGCCCCTGATTGGCGACAGTAGTTGTCATTAATATGTTGATTCAGGCCGACTTTCACCAATCACAGCATACTAACCTTAACTGGCAAATGGTGGCGTATCCCAGAAAAATGGCAACTGACTTCATATTGGTGGTGCCAGAAGTGAGGCATTTTCTATGGGCGACATCACACTTGCTCAGTCTACTTGTCTTTATACAGTTAAAGTTGGCAAATGGTAAATGGCATATACTTAAATAGCGCTTTACTACCTACATCGAAGGCCCAAAGTGCTTTACAGTCACAGTCCCATTCACACACACACACATTCACACTCTGATGGTGGTTCTGCTGCCGAACACTGGCACCAACCTTCCATCAGAGGTTCAGTGTCTTGCACAAGGACACTTCAACACATGGGCGGGGAAGGCGGGAATCAAACCTGCAATCTTCCGATCAGAGTCCAACCACTCTTTCCACTGCACCACAGCTGCCCCGAGAGTGGTTGCCATTCAAACTGATTTAGACCAATTACTTACTGAGGATGCCTGGTTCCAATGTAGTCGCGTCTGTATCACAAAAACATTGATTTCATTTGGCTGGAGTCGGAAGTAAACCACTCCAGTTCTCTTATACCCTCAATAGGTTGGGCTTTATGGCAGAGTGGCCCGACGGAAGCCTCTCCTCGGTGCAAGACAGGTAAAATCCCAAATGGAGTTTGCTAAAAAAAAAAACACCAGAAGGATTCCAAAATGGTGAGAAAAAAAATTCTCTGGTCTGATGAGAGCAAGATAGAACTTCCTTAATATTTAGCGGTATGTGTGGAGAAAAACAGGAACAGCTCATCAACTGTCCAATACAGTCCCAACGGTGAAGCATGGTAGTGGCAGCATCATGCTGTGGGGGCAGAGGATCCCCAGATCCAGGAGTGAAAAACTTGTTGGATCTTTCCCAAAAAGACTCATGGCTGTATTATATCGAAAGGGAGCTGCTACTGAATACTGAGCAAATGGTCTGAATACTTAGGACCATGTGATATTTCAGTTTTTCTTTTTAAATAAATCTGTCAAAAAATTCTCTGTTTTTGTTCAATATGGGTTGCTGTGTGTACATTAATGAGGAAAAAATGAACTTAAATGATTTTAGAAATGGTTGCAATATAACAAAGAGTGAACAATTTAAGGGGATCTGAATACCCACTGTACATGTACTAGTGTATGGGCAGCTTAAGCCTTTCTAATTGAGACACAAACTGACTTTTTTAATAGAAAGATTGTATAATTGCTCTGCCAAAGAGCTGTCGTAAGAATTCATAACAAGGATAATCCCTTCAGTTAAACAAAAGGTGAAAAAAGAGAGACCAAAATCGACAAATTATTATAAAAACCACGTTTATAACAAACCACAGTAAAACTTGGCATTTTTAGTTCATTCTTCATTTAAAAACAACTTCCATGACCATTTTAATCAGGCGCCATAACTGGTCATTGACTTCCTTCATTTGTCTTAGTGGTTTTTATGGTTTTTAATTTTCATAAAATTGTTTCAAGAAAAAATATATAAAGGATATTTTTTCCTTTAATAAAACAACATTTTCCTCCTATTTTGTTTACATCATTACTTGCATTTCTATGGGGCGGGACTAACAAGAGGTCAGATGTAATTGTGAAGTTTTACTTGTCAACTATGATATTAATCTGGACCTAATTGTCTACCACTATAGAAAAATAATAGACGATACTTTAAAAAGTCAAACTTGCTGATTCTTCCAACTGTAAACACAAAACTCTCACCGTTTCCCAACACAGTGGCTTAGCTTTCTTACTGAGAAGTTAACAACAAAAAAGCAGGAAGTCCAAGCTATTAATTCTTCCTAAAACATCATCTATCAAAAGTTTAACAAGCCAAAGTCTGAACCTAGAAATGTGTTGATTGTTGTAAAATTCATAGACATCTCTGCTGGACAATGACATGTCAGTCGAAGTTTGTCAAACCTCCAGACAGACCAGATGTTCCAAAACCTCCATTGTTCAGTCCAAACTTGACCAAAGACGGACTTCACCATTCCCACACATTTCAGCTCAGTCTGCATCTGCTGTATCCAGCGGAGCAATACGATGATGATTATGATGCTCTGGCAGGCTGAACGATCCAAAAGTCCAGTTTGAGCGGAACCACAACAGTCTGCAGCAGTCTCACTCCTGACTGACTGAACTGGTTCTAAACCAGTGGAGTCCAGCGGAACGTGCCAAAGGAGATGAGAGTTTGACAGGTTGCAGAATCCAACCAGACTGACTCCACCAGACTGAAGTGCAAGAAGCCCAGAGCAAATCCACAACCTACGTCTGAAAGGTGATGTTTACCCAGAAGCACCCGGGACACACCCACTAGGAAAGCCCATAGGTAGAGAAGGATCCTCAATGGCACCTGCGAGACAGTTGCTGAGTTAAGATTTCACACACACCCTTGAGTCAGGATCAAAATTCTCTTCAGTGAGACAACAGTTGACTGACCGCCAGGACGAGGTGATTAAGAAGGAACTTGCACACCATGACGGCCCTGCTGGCATGGGCTGCTGGAAAAGCATAAATGTCCATAGCAATGTAGTCCAAAAGTCCTGGAGGGTAATCCCAAGGGCCCTTCCGCTTCACCAGCTTCTGCATTCCAGCTACTGTCATCAGGTCCAAGAACAGGGCTGTAGAGAGAAACACAGAAGTGTTGTTAACAACCAGAAAGAAAGACGGGTGTGTTTCTAACAACCAGAGACAGACAGACAGGAGTAATGTTTAAAACCAGAGATGGACAACTTGCACTTGTGCCACTGGTTCTGTCATCTGACATATCACCTGTCTGTCGCATTTCTCACCTAGCAGCAGATTAACAAGTACTTCCTGTCCAGCTAAGGTGTTGCTCCTCCACAGGCAGATCAGTGTCCCACAGATCCAGGGGAAGGCATGTCCTGTGAAGGCCAGCAGGGTCACCATGGAGCGCAGTGGGGCCCCAGGGCTGTGGGCCCCCACACACATACCAAGACGCTTGGACAGGCTAATGTCTATGGCAAGTAGAGAGTTGATGGCAATGCCTCTGAAAGTGGGGTTAAGCTGCATGCAGTCCTGCTCTGGCCATCGGGTTGTATCCTTTGGTCCTCCGTCTGCTGCAGGGCCCCCCTCAGAGGACTCCCTACACCCCCTGAAGACCACACAAAGACACAGTTTGACCAAACTCCAACTTCAACACCTGTGATTCACAGGAAGTGACTCAAACACTGCCAAAAGTGTTTCAGTTCTGTTACCGGCCTTTGTCTGTCCTTAGACTTTCAGAATAAAAGCACTTCCTGTGTGGCCTTATGCTACATACACACCAGGCATGTGTCGCACGTTCAAGAATGCACTGAACGTGGGTTTTTGGACCTGCAGTCCAGTTCACACAGGACTGTCACAACCAAATACTTGGTGCTTGGTGCAAAATCTTGCTCCAGGCTTTTCTTTTCACAGCTCTTTTCTGATATATGAAAGACTTGATGTCATAGAATTCCAGTAAACAAAAAGCAATCTCTGGTTGGTCAAAGTTCAACTGGCTTAACTTTTGACTTGCGCACAATTACCACGCGCTTTGTATGCAGAGTTGAAAACAAGCTTAAACTTGCATAGCAATGTGGGGGCGCGAGACTTTTGAATGGGAAAGCCTGAAACGCCTATATATGTGCGTTTACATAGATTTTTAATTGGAAGCAGTCGCTTGAATGTACATTTCCAAGCACAGTGTGAACGGAGTATGAGGCTGGTTCTGAATTTTCTTCCTTACCAACCGACTTTAAAGTTTGTTCTATTCTTAGGTTTCAGTTGTTGAAAAGTTTCGATGTTCAGAAAGATCCCTGAGTCAAACGTAAAGATAAACTTAAAACACAAATTACACGTTCTCAGTTTAGGACCTACTTCTGTTTTGAAGTACTCCTTTCAAGAGCTAGAAAGAGGCCATTAACAACAATCATGACTTCAAGAACTCTTAATCATCAAATCTATCTTCAGGCTATTACTAGCATCGCTAGTTGTTTCCTAGTTCCTTGTTTCCTAATTTGCAAGTAAAACCTTGCTTGAATACATGTTTTTAATTAAACGGAAAAAGATCTAGAAAAAGGTTTTTATTGATGCAAAAATAAAATTTGGAGTTTATGCAATAAACCCTATGGAGTTGTAGAACCCTTACTGTGGTTCACAGTTCAAACTCAAATCCTTGCAGGGATTCTCAGAGTTTTAGGGATCAGGACCGGGACCAGGGTCAGGTCTGTTTTCACTCTAAATGCCACGGGGTGTCAGTGGGTGGAGCCTCTGAAGCTCTTACCTCCCTCCTGCGTCCTCCTGCTGACTCTGCTGTCTGAACACGGGTCTCCTCGGACCACCGGCCCCCCGTCCCTCCCCTGCGACATGCTCCCTGCGTGGTGGCTGGTTCAGAGAGAGGAACTCGGGGCGGTTCAGGATGTTGTTCCGGTCTCTGACCCGGTTCCGAGCTTGACTGCCGGGCATGACGGAGGCAGGCTGGTCGGCAGGCAGAGGAGGTGTGCAGGACTGTGACAGAGCCCCTCCAACTCAGAGAGACGCTGCTATAAATAGATCAGCTGACCTTCTTCTGCAGTCAGCTGTTTTGGGTGCTGGGGGTGGGTGGGGTGTGCTGCAGCAAGAGGAACAGACCAAGTTTCTTTAAGCACTTGAACCACCAACCTGGAAACTATAAAAACACAGCAACATTGATGCAATTTACATGATTTGACAAATGAAAGTATTGCATCACATTACAGATGCATTGAACACTCAAATTAGAAAGACGTGTGCTTTGATTTGGGAGCTTATATGTGCTAAAAATGTTCACAAATTTGTCATCAATCTGATTCATTTTACTTTTTACTCATGAGATCTAACAGCTGCTCAGCACACCAAATGAGCAGAAAGGGAATAAATACATGAAGGGAACATGTGAAGGCTTCATGATTGTCCATCCATTTTCAGAACTTTCTGAACCCCTTTCAGGGTCAACGACGCCTGTCCCAGCTATTGTTAGGTAAAGACAGTGTACACTCTAACCAGGTCACTAGTCTGTCACAGGGACACACGCTCACACATCCACACCTTTGGTCAATTCAGAAGAATCAATTAACCTCTGCAGCATGTTTTTGGACTGTGGGATGAAGCCAGAGTGCCTGCAGAAAACCCACACATGTACGAGGAGAACATGCAACCTCCACACAGAAGGAACCCAGCTGGGATTTGAACCAGGGCCTTCTGGCTGAGTGTGTTAACCATGACACCACCGTGCACTGTCATGATTGTAAAACTACATTCACGTTGATGTTGTTAGAGCAAAACAAAAAGCATGGAGCAAGATTCACCCGATTTGCAACACTGACATTTTACATCAAACTTCTTCCAACGGTAGGTGACAGACATGCAGCAGAAAAAAAAAACAACCTTCTGGTTGTCCAGTGCAAACTCCATGACACAAGCCCTATGTGAGTATAACATCAAGCATGTAATTCATGAATGAAAAGCAACAACAAAAGAAACGTGAAGAACCCTTTAGTTTGGAGACAGAAGCTTTCAGATTTCTAAGTGTTGCCTTTCTTTCGTTTTTTTTTTCTGTCGAACTCCAGGTAACAGCGTTTTGTTAGGAACCCACCCCCACCCACCCACACACACATGTGCACAGGTTTTTCAGAGCTAACAGTTCTAAACTACAGACATAAAATGTAGCCCTTTTTCAAACTGAACATATACACCTTAAATCAGTGGAACTGTTGCATTTTAGAATGAAAAAACGTCAAAGAAAGCAGCTGTTTTATTAAAAAACAAGAAGAGATCTAGGTAGAGAGAGGTGAAAAACAGCAAAAATAGGACTAAAGGTAATTTAAGAAAAATGTTTTAAACTTGTTGGTTATTTTACTTTATTAAGTAACATAATTGATTAAACAATAACAAAATGTTGTGGGGTTTTTTATGTATGGCATTTCTAATGCTTTGGCACACAGCACTCACTGTCTTTTCTTCGGTGGAACAGAACATTACGTTAAACGCCGGCCACAAAAACAAAGATTTGGTTTCATCATCAGACTTTACAGCTTTTCTCTGGAATAGATGAGTGTTCCTATAGAACATCATCCGCTCACATTTTGCTTTCTAAACCGGATCAAGCTGGACCAGGTCGAGGCTAAATACAGAACGTGTGTGTGTTAGTGTTAATGTGTTTATGCAAAAACCAACAGCTCACACACAACTTCAAAACAGAAAATCTTTGGCTGATTTTTGTGTATTTATCTCTTAATGATGTCCATGAGTTGATTGATTTTTCTGAAAAAAATGTAAGAGAAATATTTGTTTGACATGCAGCCAAACCAAAACATATTTTTTGTATCATCAGGTTCAAAAAGTTAAATTTATGATAAGCCAACTCTTTAAGCCATAAATTGCACTAAATTTCCTGAATTTCACAGTAATGTGCAGATGTGTATCCGCTAATGCAGTCTGTCAGTCATTGTAGCTGTGCAGAAGAGGCACTGATGACTCAAGAGCTTATAGCTTAGTGAGTTCTCAAGTTGATCAAAACAATAAAACACACGTGAAACTTTTTTTCCCCAAGTAGCTTCCTAATGTTTAAAGATGCTCAAAGAGTTAGGAGGAGATAGATAGACCCACATTTTTAAGAGTTTAAATTTATTTGGATGCAGGTAATTTTTTTTTAATTCAAGATGGTGGCCTCTTCCTGAGGTCAAAACTCTCAATTTACCTTATACTCACCTATGGTCATTAACTCTGGGTCATGACCCAGAGTTAAAGAACAAGGTCCCAGATTCAAGCAGCTGAAATGAACTTCCTCCGTAGGGTGGCTGGATGCTTCCTTACAGTTGAGATAGGGTGAGAGGTTTGGTCACCCGGGGAGAGCTCCTATGCTGCTCCTCCACATCATGTCCGGTTGGGAGGTGTTCCACTGGGCGGAGGCCACGGACACGTTGAAACCATGTCTCTCGGCTGGCCTGGGAACAGCTTGGGGTCCCCCCCAGAGAAGCTGGAGGAAGTGGCCAAGAGAGAAGTTTGGGCATCTTTGTTTAGACTGCTGCCCCCGCGACCCGGTCCCAGATGGGCGTGAAGGCAATGCAAAAGAAATACCAAAGGTGTGATCATTAAAATAAGATTTAAAGAAAGTTAAAAAGAAGTGAATTTGAAACAAGCAAAAATAAACAGTGCGGATGTAAACTTTTTAATACAAATTAATCAAATGCAGCTGAGAACAGGTGGGTCTGTAACCTGGATTTAAATACGTTGAGTGTTACAGCTGATCCCAGGCTTAAAGAGAAGATTGATAAAAGGGAGATATTGTGAGAAAATATAAAAAGCGTCAAATTTCACTCAAAACAGCCAGTAAGCTGTAGGTCCTGTTGTCATCCTATAATAATTTCAAAACTTCCTTAAGATATCCTGGACATGTGTGCTTTGGTTTCATTATTGGAATTTGAAATATTTTTGTCAAGCCTCATAAGAGATTTTGGCTCCATTCCTTTTTTTGACGGTTTCTCCCACTGTGATGTCATCATTTTTGGGAGGTGTGTGTGTGTGTGTGTGTGTGTGTGTGTGTGTGTGTGTGTCATTCACTATGTTTAAAATTCATGTTCACCAGGTAATATATGTGTGCAAATTATAGAGAGTTTTGAATATGTTGTAGGGCCAAAGGGAAGAAAGAAAGAAAAATTAAAACATTATGGTCCTGCGGGGCAGAAGTATAGAAATTATGTTTTTTCAAATATTCTTTGGCATTGTATTCCACAAAACTCCACAAATTTATCCTCCATCAATGTATTTTCTCCTAATTATGGCTGCATTTTAGACTCCAGAATCTTCTTTCTTACTTCTCATCCACCTGCTTTTGTTTTAAAGAAGTTTATTTTAGAAAAACAGAGTTCTATGTAAACTATGAGTCTTTCCTGCCTGATAAGAGTCAGTAATGTTGACACTATCAAAACTAAACACTGTACTTAAAGTTCAATTGTAAAACTTTCACACATGTGACTTCTGTATGTGCTGACTTAACCATCATTACAAAAAAGAGTAAGCACCAAAGTTCATCAAAGAGAAACTCATTCATTTTCTAAACCGTTTTGTCCTTTTCGGGGTCACGGGGTTGCCGGAGCCTTACTGGGCCACTCAAGGGCGAAGGCAGGGGACACCCCTGGACAGGTTGCCAGTCTGTCGCAGGGGTCAAAGAGAAATGTCAGAGAATAACAAGTATGCACATTGCAATTATTACGTGTGACATTTTAGCCCCACATCAAGAAGGATTGTAAAATTTAAGTAAGTTTGTAATGTAAGTTAAAAAAAATTTGTTGGTACATTTTTTTAAAATGTCAACATATTTATAATAGTTTTATTGAAATGTATTTTGTTGGCTTGCTGGTCAAAGGCACAGCCTGATTGTTCATTTTCTATTTGGATATTCAAATATGTGCTCCTTACTGATTTTGTTCATGAAATATTAGAGAGCCTTGTAAATATATATATTGTATAAAGTTTACTAAGTGTGTGATGTTCTTCGTGATCAGCTATCTGTTTTTCAGGATTTAGTTTAAAGTTAGGTATTAAAACTGCGATTGAACGACAAATTAAAAACTGGACAAGATCTATTGTAGAAACGTGAAACAAGTCTTTAGCAGCCTCTTGAGGACAAAATTTTTTTTGAAAGAAAAAAAATTAAAATATGTGTTACACATACAAATGTGGAGTTTCAAAACACTTTCAAAGTAAAAATATTAAACGTATTTCAAATCTTTCAGAGCATTTTCTTTGTGGCAAGCCGGTTGAAGGGGGAACTTTAAGTTCCCTTTTTTTTGTTCATACCCGGAGTGGATAGCAGACACACGGTTGCTAGGGGTTGCATACGCAACTAGACGCTGTTCTGACTATTGAAAAACGTTTGTTTCTGGTTAAACAGATCGGAAATCACACCTGATTACCTGAGTTTACTGGCAGTGGCGGGATATCCGGGACCTTGTGACGTCTGTGTTTTTACGTTGACCTGACGGCATTAGCTGCGCGGGGTTCGGACTGCAGATGCCAGCAGATTAACGGAGGTCTGGGAGAAGAAAGGCGGGTCACAGATTGGATTTTCACTCAGAGAGGAAGTCCAGTCTGGTTCTGGATCTAGTTAGATAGCTTTATTAAGTTAAGTGCCCAAGTGGATTTGGGTCAAACGTCCAGTTTTCTTACGTTTGATCTTGAGCCGTGAACTCAACACGCGCTGCTCTGGTCTCCTTCAGGTTCGTAAAATGCCTGACTCGAACCTGAAGGTGAGCCACTTCCGACTGGACCGAACCTCGTCTTTCCCAGAGCTTTTGCTGCTCCTCAGGGGGCCATGTCAGGCGGCGTAGAAGAGCCGGAACCTTCCGGTCCAGCAGCGGCGCGAGACCGACCCCCGCTGGCAGAAAAGGCTCTGTCTGAGTCCTTCGCGCGGCTGCGGTACCAGGACACTTCCCTGCTGGTCTGGCAGCAGCAGCAGATAGAGGAGGCCCCGCCCACCACCTACCTGAACCGGAGCCAGTCAGCCTGGTACAGCAGCTACGGGAACCAGGCGGTGCTGATCCGAGACAAGAGGGGCCTGTCAGAACCAGAGGGACGCTCCAAGATCTGCAGCATCATGTGAACGGGATTTAGGACCAAAACTCGGACATGAGTTCATAAGGATGAACCTAACGACCACTGAAAAAAACGCCTACATAGACCACAATGCACTGCTGCGACTGCCGTTCTTAGCATGGCAGCTTAAGATTCAAAATGTTTACAGTTGATTTACACTCATACATTGTTTACATACCGTTATGTGCGTAAATAATAACAAAACCGCACTGTTATTCAGAGGTTCAGTTGTTTTCAGTTACATATTTGACTGTAAATGGGATTTTTTAAATGTAAAAAAATAGCTGCATTTAAAAATGTAACTTAAAAGTCTTTTAACAGAAAACATATGAACTGATATAAAATAAGTAATAACATATATGCTTTTACTATCTAACTCGATACTTTTTTTACTTGCTACAAAAAGAACAAATGTTTGTTTACCAGCTAACAGTGTTTCCTTACATGCAACAGGTCCAATAAAGAAAAATGTTCTGCATGTTATGGGAGTATTTAAATCTAGATTTTATTTGTGTATTTTTCTATAAAACTTAGATGTGGAATCATAGAAAAATTATGACCAAGAGAATAAAACCAAACTGCTTTCTTCAAACAAATTTTCTTCTTTAAACAATGTTTACGGACGAATGCTTTTTTTTTTTACTTCTTTGTATTTTTAGACTAAAACTGTGAAACCATTCAGAATTCTGAGATCCTTTTTGCTGACTGTTACCATACATATACCTGTTGGTGTAGTGATGGAGTTGTCATAGTGACCAGGTTTGATCTTTTAGAATGATAACTCTTGCTTCTAGAGCTTGTCGTAAATTTCTCTTCAGGTTTGTAGATTTTTTTCTCAATTCAGTCGCTGCACAAACTATTGAGTGCATTTCGCCTAACTTTTAGCATCAGTCTTCATATAATTTTCAATTCTACTTAAGGTCAGTTGCTTTCACGTTCAACATTTCTTCTGACTCTTTGTCAAAAACACTTAAACTCCCTTGAGTGTGTCATACACTCTCCTCTCCAAAGATGCTGGGACAGTGATGCATATTCCCTTATTTTTGACTGAGGTCCTGTTGGGGGCTCAGGCTTTCTGTGTGTTATATGCTTGTGTGTGTGCCTGTATGAGCACTTTTGTAATCTGCAGAGATCTGCTCCACCATGCTGCCAGAGTTCTTCTCTCCTCTAATCACCAGGCTTGGAGGGAATCATGAAACCCCCCAGCAGCCCCTACTCCAGTGGCAGCTGAATTCTCTGTGAGGGATCCGGTTTTCTCAGCTCGCCCCTGCTGTTGGTCTTGGTCGTTTGAAGTAATTGAAAAAGCCTGGTTTTCCTTCCTCTCCCTTTTTCATTATTAGTTTTAGTCCCTGGTTTATTTGTTTCTGGTTGGTCCCTAGTTCTGTTCTAGGTTCAGTGGTACCTAAACCAAAATACTTTTTGGGGAGTATTTTTGGGGACATTTTCCGTTTGTCAATTGCCTCTGAATTAAGGTGTGTCTACTTTATATTAAATGGCTGTTTAGCCAGTAAAAGAAAAATCCTCTCGGGTTTCATCATTTTTCTTTAGGTTGCCCATTCTCTTCCTCCTCCCTGGAGTGGGACGTAACAGGTCCCAAACATTTAGATTCAGTGCAGCCACAGCGTAAAGGTGGCGTGGGTTCAGTTCTCATTCTACCACCCATGCATGTTAAAGTGCCTCTGGGCTAGACTGAACGTGCTTCTGGGGGCCTGGTTAGGCCTGTCATCTGCATGGATGTGTGTTAATGAGTGAGACGTGTGGTTTATAAAGCAATGTGTGCGTGAAAGGGATGGAAAGTGTAATTTCAGAACCCTAAGTTGAACTTTAACCTATTAGGTTGTTACATATGGGTTGCGTCTTTCATAGTCTTTCATAAATCAGAATAGAGCTGTTATACCACGTTCACATTGATCATGCAACATGCATGACTGAACAAAAAAACGCACTTTCTTGAATGCATGTTTAGCCCTTGGTGTTCATGCTCGACAAAAAGGGAGGGGCTTCATCTTATTATTATTATTTTTTTGGTACTGTTTACAAGAGCCTGTCCGCCACCTGCAGTTGGAAGAGGTTTGGTGCAAAATGTCAAAGCGGTGCAAATCTTGCTTTTTCCTTTACAGCTCTATTTTGATATCTGAAAGATTTGGTGTCATAGAATTTCAGTCAGGCACAAACCACCATTATTTAATTTCTCTTCCATGATAAACTTAGAAATAGTTGGCATAAAGAAGAATCTGATGTGTTCCTGTCTCCACAAAACAAAACACAGTCCAGGAAAAAGAGCTGGTAGACCTGGAGAAAAATATGTGAGAAAGACGCAGAGATGAGGCTTCAGTATTCCTCTCCGCAAGCTGATGAAAAAACTGTGGAGAGTGAATTCAAAACACTCCAGCTGGCCAATGAGGAAATATTTAATGGCAAGACAGAGTATATCGGCCAACTGCAAGAAATAAACAAATCCCCATTGAAGGATCGCACAAATCTGCAGACAGTGAAACAACAATTGGAGACGGAATATAAAAAGATTAGAGACAAACATCAATTACTTGAAATTTTTTTTAACTTCACCAATATCTACAAAATCTAAATTTGGAAATTCCAGACAAGAAAATCTGGATGTCAAAGTTGTTGCTTCAAAAAAAGAGCATGAAGCAGGTCCAAACATAACTCTGAAAGCCAAAGCCTCAAAGTACGGACAACAACCACAGAGCGCTGCTTTGAGACAAGTCAGGACACCTCTACTATCGGGACCGGTAGGCTCCGACAACACAGAGCTGCACTTGCACAGCATCATGGAGGGTTCCTAGTTCCTGGCAGGTCTAGGCAACAGGGTAAAATGAGCCCATAGAGATAGACTTTTATTTTGAAGGGTCCGAAATTAACACTCGCCAGTCACGAGCATTTTCTCCTCTTTGGCAAGTAAGTTAGAGGATAAGTCACCACATGGAGAGTAAATGTTTGTGTAAAATTAGTCATGTTTATTATTAGCTCTTCTTCCGAAGAATTTCTTTTGTCCTCTTCTCCTCTACTGCCTGCAAGTTAGGTAAACAAAAACACACGCCAACTCCAGACCCACCCCCGCGGTCTCTTCACCTGTGCAAGTTTGGTTGACGAAACAGCAGAATATGAGCCGTTTTTTTTTTTTTTTACAGGATCCGGTCAGAACTGGAGGAAAAAGCTTCTTCACTTAAAGCAGCAACAGACAGATTAATAAAATGTGTTGATTTGGAGACAGTGCTGTTGTTAGACTATGATGCTAGCTTGTTAGCCGCTAATGCTAGCTGTTCTATGTGTCCTGTGTGATCACAGACCAGTTTAAAGTCAGACAGGATTTTCACAGACTGCCCTTTAAGACGTGGCGGATAAATACAAGATTAATTCATAGGACATTCTTAAAAACAGTATTTCTAAATAACAGAATTGAATCCATTGTTTAAGCAGCGTCTGTGATAAACTGTGACCTGTCAGATGTGCCAAATCCTCCTGTCTCCTTAAAGCTGCAGCTTTAATTTCAATAATGATATATAATGACAATAACCCAAAACATTATAATGTTACTGTATGCTATACATCATACCTGGAGGCAGAATTAGGAAATCTCTAATAAATCTGTCCTTGTTTTCTTAGCATGTTTGAATTTGAGTTTACAGTTAGATGACAGTAAAGACGTGTTCATACTATTTATACATTACTTTAATGCACTTTCATTTTCCTAACAAAAAAAAAAATTCAAAAAAGTAAAACATCTAAGGTATTTCGGTGTAAAATAGTGTTAATTTGGCTGATAAAATATGTTTGGCCGACAAATTATTTTTAATCAATCGACCAACTTGGCCAGTCTTACAAAACCTAAATTTCGGCCCCTGCGTAGAGGTATTTTAGTTATTTAAAATTACGCAGAGGGCATGTTCCTTCAAAAACAGGAAATACCATCAACCTTTTTTTTTTCGCCTAAGCAGCATGCTCAATCTCAAACTGAAATAAACGATAATTCTCCAGCAAAAACAACCAAGTTCAGACCTTCACAGCGGTAGCAGTCTAAACTACGAGAGGAAATTCAGAGAATTTGCTTTTTGTTCTGAGCTTAGTCACAGGATGTTAACAAAAATTTTTTGTCAATTTTATGTTTGTTCTGTAAGACTTGGAAACATTAGAATTTATTTGTAGAATTAATGTTTTGTTTTTAAATGGAACTAATCAAGCAGTTTAGTGCTCTCTTTTATTCATGTTCTCTTTTGAAACTTGCAAACCTTTGCTTTAATTTTCAGCTTAGTTTGTAATTTTTATGCCTTTTCTTAGTTAACTGAAAAAACTGTTGCATCATGTTCCTGCAGCTCATCTGTGACGTTTAAAGTATGATAGGAAATAAACCTTTAAATCAAAACAACCTGCTGATGATTACACATTTCTGTACTGAGCCACAGAGCGTTCAAATTAATTTTATTTATATGGTGATATATCGTTATCGCCAGATATGAAAAAAAACCCAAAACAAACAACAATATCGTGATTTTAAAAATTCACTATCGCCCAATTTTGAGCCTGGACAGTGTCCTTGGGCAAGACACTGAACCCCACAAGTTTACCATGATCATCATTTATACTTCTTTATTACAATCATGTACAAATGTGTTTTGGAAAGTTCAAAACCTCTGCAGATGCTGTTTATTGACATGGTGGTTATAGGTTAAACTTATCTTTTCTGAAGCCACCCCACCCATCCCCCCCTCCAAGTAAAATCATTCATTTATTTTCTAAACCAGCTTTTTATTCATTCATTTTCTAATCCAGCTTTGATCCCTTTTGGGGTTACAAGGATGCCGGAGCCTAACTCAGCCACTTGTGGGCGAAGGCTGGACAATCACACACCCACACACCTAGGGACAATTTAGAGTCACCGATTGACCTATGTCTCCACGTAGTCCATGTTGTTGGAGGGTGGGCGGTAGCCAAAGTCCAGGACTTGAACTCGGGGGCTTATTGCTGTTAGGCAAGAGCTCGCGCTACTTTGCAGCCCCTGGGTAAATAATAGTGCTGTACAAAAAGAACCAAGAAGGAGACATTAGCAAACTGTTTATAAGGTTTATTTATGAAAACAAATTAACTCAGAAAATAAGGATCCCATATCAGTAATTACATCAAATAATTCACTTGTTGGTTTTTGATGGTTCGTCCTCTGCATCTCTATTGAGCGGAGCTCCTTCTACACCTCAGACAGCTACTATACAGCTACTATACAGTGCTCAAACATACAGAAGAAAGAACGTACGGCCGGAGTGCATGCAAATACATAAAATCACCTTTTTCCTTTTTCTTATTAAAATACAAAAATTAACTATTAGCCTCAAAGCTCAACCATTAACTAAAAGGAAACAGAGAAGGGTTACTGTGGCAACAAGCTGTCTGTCTGTCCTTCACACTCAGACAGGAAACGTTGTCCTGAGCGACTGTTTCAGGCCATCGTTTCACCCAAAGAGAGAAGGCAAACGACAAACATGAAAACACAAGAGCTGAACCGTCTCCGTAGTTACCAGTGACATCACACGCAAAGGAAGGCCATGAGTTTTGGTTGAACGCTGAAACAAAACAGAGTAATGCCACAAGTAGCCTTCAGGGGACGCCACAACAAGGAGCATTTAAAATGAAAAAAGTGAAAATAAACTAATTGAGACAGGGTCAATTACGTTAGAGCGCTGACACAACGGACTAATCAGAAACAGCAGGAAATGAAGAAACTGCCACCAAGCTGCTGCACTGAATAATGAGACATGAACTGCACTGTTTTTTTAATTTTACTCCACTTCATTCCCTGTTCTTTGCCCTGCCCACCTCTCTCCTATTGGTTGATGAAAGCAACACAGGAAATAATTCCAGAGCCGTAAATTTGCGGCACTCGCAGGAGACTTTGGATTCTGTTATGCAGACCTCAGTATGGAAGCAGAGCTGGAGGTGCCATTGAGCCCAGGAGAAAGGGTGGGCGGGGCTGCGAGGACAGGACGGTGGTACAAAGAGTTTTTTTTTATCCAGAGCTTCATAAGACACAAACATGTTCAGCACACAACCTGAAAGTTCAAACAGAATATAAAGGAAATGTAGTGTTCGGGGAAGAACCTGATAACTGGGCTTACTCTCTGATAGGCCGGTGCCGAGTCAGGAGGTGAAGGGGGGCGGGGCTAGTAACAGGTATGGGGAGGTTGAGTTTTGGTACCTACAAACATCAGTCAGACAGCAGGTTGCAGATCTTGCCTGAAGGACCAGCAGGGTTGCTCTCTGAGGGCGTGGTGGGGTTTGAACAGAAATACGATCTTTTTTTAAACAAGTTTCATACGTTGTCTTTTTTTTTCTTGCCAGAAACTTTAACATTTCAGTAAAATTTGTTGCAGAGAGATGTTCCAGTCAGCTGATCTGCATCCTGAAGTTCAGCTCCACAAAAAAAAAAATGCTTTTTTTGTTGGCTCAGTTCGGTCCCCGGAGCCGCTCCCTGCAACATCCTCTAAAATAACTCCACGTTATCATGTTACGATGGATTCCACACATCAACCAATAATCCAACAATAATCCACATCTTCTCCTCGTACACTTTCGAGTGATCAGTAATCCGACGCTGTGCGAGTGATTGGCTGCTCCTCCTCTTGTGGCGCGTCTGGAATGTGCTCAGAGGTCAGGGGTTGCCGCCAGATGTCCAGGAGGAAGAAAACCTTTTGATCGTTTTATTTGTCTCCGCCCACTATTTCTGACTGACTGCTTCTCTCCAGAAAAATAATAATAAAAAAAAAAAAAACACTAGAAGCTAAAGAAGAGGGGAATAAAGCAAGGTCAGCCTATTTACATACAGTCTGCACGTCTGAGCGTGGGCTCAAGTGTGTGTGCAACGTTCCAAGTGGGTCGTTTATGTGTTTGTTCAGGATCAAAGTTTATTTGACTCTGTGTTTGTGTGTAAGATCAGTAACAGGTGTGTGCCCCCCGAGAGTTCAGTCTGTGTCAGAGGATGAGGAGGTTCCTGTTGAGGAGCTGTCATCGGAGGAAGAGGAGGAGCTGCCACTCAAACGACTGGCCCCACCCCCAGAGGCCCCACCTCCTGCTGCTTTCTCTGAAATGAGAGAACAAGACGACAAGTCAAAACCAGTCTACAATCATGCGACTGCTGCATGCCGACCACTGAGCGTCTATGGGAACTGGAGTGCAGGTGACGACAATAAAAAATGGTTTACTTCCAACTCCAAACCAAATGAAGTCAATTCGCCATTTCAGTTGCCATGTTGGAGCCAGAAATAATCAGTAATTGGTCGAGTCATTTTGAATAATTGTTTCTATGGTAACCATTCCCCCTAACCTGAGGTGAGCTTGTTGGAAGCCACACACCTACCACTTGAAAGTGTCTACACAAAATCAGTCAATTAAACATTAAATGCTAGCCGTGTGGGCCAGCGAGCACCACCTACTTTTATTGATGACTTGAATTAAGAAATACTCAGAAATGCTATTTTAAACTTTATTTTTATAGACGTCTTCCATTATCAGAAAAATGTCACAAGAACATGTTACAGACATCAAAAACACCAGTTTTATGGAGTGGGTCTTTATAGACGTGAACTCAAAAAAAAGAAAGAAAAGAATTTATGAATCGTTCACTGTCCAGCCTGGACGAGATGTCCAGGGTGTACCTGCCTTCGCCCACAAATGGGCAGGTTAGACTCCTGCACCCCCATGATCCCGAAAGGGACAGAGCAGGTTTCAACAAAACTCACTACTGAGAGCTACGGGATCATATTATGGGACTAAATGAATCCATTACATCAAAAGGCGCTCCAACACTCAATTTCATTGCATAAAATGGCATTGAAGCTTCGGTGAGCTGGCTCGTTGGACACAGCTCACCGCTGTGAGTCACCTTCAATCTTGTATGTCGCGACCCACGAGATTTGAGTCAAGTAGCCACCGGAAGTGGGTCGGAGTTGTTTGCAGCGCCTGCTGTCTCTCCTGTTTCAATCAGCAAAACTATTTGCTGCACAGGTAAAGTGACCGCGGGGGTGGAGCGTGTATCATATGCGTTTGTTTAACCTTGCTTGTAGATTGTAGGAGAGGAAGAAATTTACCAAAAAAAGGGCTAAACATAACTAATTTTATGCCAACATTTACTTGCCATGTGGCGACTAACCTTGTAACTTTTACTGTCTTAAAGAGGAGAAAATGCTCACAACTGGCGAGTTTTAATTTTGGACCCTTCAAAATAAAAGTAATTGGCTATGGGCTCATTTTACCATCACATAATATACAACATATATTACCTTTTTAGTCGCCCAGCCCTACGTCAGGGTCGTCCAGTTTCATTGTTCAGTTAATGTACAGATGCGATCAGAGGTACTGCTGCATTTTGAGCATCAAGAGCAGCAGTGTGGCAGCAGCATGTTTTTGGGGTTGTGACCAAAAATTCTGAAGCACTGTAACCCATGCGATGTTGCTGGAGTCAAAAAATCTGAACATATGCGAAGCTTCACGTCATGTCAACCATTAACTCATCTTTGGCCAGTAACATCTTGACGTGATTAAAATGTGGAGTTCAAAACCAACATGGAGGAGAATATTATCGTTCTCCTCCTGAACTTTGATATTTTTCTTTTTGTATAGAGACAATAAGAAAAAGTTTGTCTTTTATTTTTATTTTTTCCCCTCCTCTGACTAACACGGGACAGCAAGTCATCAAACTGGGTCACAGAGAGATGGAAGTACTGCTGAGAGTACCCATAATTCAGACGCAGCTCCTGCAGTAGATGATGAACCTCATCATACTGGGAGAGTCTGAGTGATCTCATGAATCCAGACATAGAAACATGATCACCGGTGGATGCTTTTGTAAAGCTCTTTGAAATAAATAAACCTGATCTCTCAACCTCTTCCAGGTCTTCCATGTAATTATGATGCTGAAAAATTTCTGACAAGATCTCCTCTCACACGGGGTGGGAGTGTCAGGTTTATGAACACACTTCTGAAAAAGCAACAAGCAGCAAATTTGATGTGGATCAAAACACAGGTGGCAGATGCAAATTTGACGCGCGGATCGCGTTTGGTGTGAACAGAGATAGATTAACAGATTGAACAGATTAGACTAGCATGGGAGGATGGAATTGGTGATCTACTCACGCATGAGCTTTCTCTGTTTCTTCTGCAGGCAGGACTTGACGTAGCGCTCCAGTTCTCTGAGCGTGGAGGGTTTGAGAGTCTCAAAGTCGATCTCAATCTCGTCGGGGTTGGAGTCCCTCAGCGACGGCTCTCTGGACTGGATGATATGCACGACGCGGCCCAGCTTCTCCCCCGGCAGTCGGTTGATGTCTAGACTCAGCTGCCGCTTCTCGTCATATGACATGGGCAGAGAGGATTCCTCTCCATCATCTCCATTAGCCGAGCCCCCGCCCGACGTCTTCCCGCCTTTCTTCGGTTGCCTGGAAGAGTTGGACAAGTGTAAATTTGACAAGTGAACCTGACCAAATCTTATGAGGGGACACTCAGAAAAATCATACCTGGGGGCTGTTACTGTACTGTTGGCTTTCCTGGCTGGTGCCTTCTTCTGATTGGCTGGTTTGGGCTGCTGCGCAGCAGCTTTGGGTTTCTTCTCCTCCTCTATCTTAGCCTTGTTCCCTTTGTCCTTGTCTTTCTCTTTTTTCTTCTCCTTGTCTTTTTTCTCTTTCTTCTTCTTGGGCTTGCTGACGGGCGCCTGAGACAGCACGGCGAGCTGCTCGTGCACGGCCTTTAGCTGCAAGCAAACAGCAGCCATCAGCACGCAACAACAACCCCAACTGAGCCACACACACGTGAACTCAGTTATTCTGACAAAAATCAATCAATTATCAATGTGTTTCTGCAGATTATCAAATATTGATTATGTTGAAAAGAGAAAACCACAAAGTTCTCAACCTGTGATTGGCCGACAGCACCAACCTGCTCCTGCAGCTCAGCCAATCGCGTGGCTCGTTCCTCCTCAGAGTCAGACGATTCATCGGAGGACGAGTTGTTGCTGCTGTCGGAGGAGGCTGTGCTTTTACTGACCAGCGGCGTGGTGGATGGTACGGACACCTCCAGGCCCTCGTCTGGAATCTTGGCAAAGCGCATCTCAAACACATCCTGAGTGTAGGCGGACAGGTTGGTATTGATTGGCGGCAAATACAGCCGATGATAACAAAAGACTCCAACGTACCTGCAGCTTGCGGGCCATGGCCACCACCTCGTGGTCTGGGGGATTATACTTGTAGCAGTTGGAAAACATTAACCTGACGTCTGTGGCGAAACTCTGAGGGTCGCTGTACTCGCTTTTATCCATCTTTTTCTTTTGTAGTGAAGAAGAAAAAACTCAAGATTATCATCAGTGATAAGTCTTAAAATCACAATAGATTTTTGCATTTACAGTGGCACCACTTCAATGCATGTAATCCTGACTCAAATAATGTAAAATAAATTCAAAGGGCACTTAAAACCCTTCATTTAGCACTATTCAACCTGTAGATGTCTTAAGCTACGTTCACATCGCCCTCAGCAACGCACATTTAAGCTGTTACTTTCAATGAAAAGTCTATGCAAACACCCGTTTTTGGTTTCTACAATCAAGACTTTCACATTCAAGTTTCTATGACTGTTGTTGCATGTTAAAATTTAAACCAGGTCAAACTTTCACCAATCGGGGTCTCTGTTTTGGTGGTGACGTTTGAATGGTTTGCATTTTGATTCAAGGAAGTGCAAGCCCTTTGAAAATTGATCATGAAGGAGAAATTAATATGTGCACAGCTGCAGATACCAGTTACTTCTGTTTTGAGAGATTTGTCTGATCGGTCAAGATGGGAACGACTTTGGGCAAATCAAATCAGATTCCATGATTTCTCTTTATATCATTTGATGTGAAAAAACATTTGTGTTGTTATCAAATATTCGCCTCCCCATCAAACATAGGTTTCAAATGTCTAAACCACCTTACCAAATTTGAGCCAGCAAACATCCCAAAAACTTTTTAACATTTGCTTTTGCAGCAGATCTCTTTCACGCATGAGAATAAAGAAGATATTTGATCACAGGCAGATCTTACAGAGTTCTTCAACTTTCTTCTAAAAACATTTGTGCTCATTGAGCTTCTGTTTCTCTGTATCGGGTGCCTTATAAAAGTGTATAACTAATGTTTTCTCATATCTTAGTTTTCTTCTATTAAACTGTTAGAATTTCGAACTGTAGAGACAACCTTGTTCATAACGCAGTCAAGCTCTTCCTGACACTGTCTTACTGCTAATGTTCAACCCCCAGCAGAACACAGTAGGGCTGGGTCTTGAAATCATTTTTTTTTCAACCAGTGTGCCACAATTTACTGGGGAGGGGGCTTCAAGTGCAACATGGTAAATGATTCAAATTCACCTCTAATTTGTTTTTTTCCACTCAAATGAAAATTGTGTTTTTAGTGTTTTTCACATGTTCATCATGGAGATAATGTATAAAATAACTTAAAAGGTTAAAACAGCGTTTCTGAAAATTTCCTCATGTAAATCGCATCAAGACCAGATGAAAACCAGATGTTTGAACAGGCTCAGGTTTGTGACTCAGCAACTGCTGTGAGCGGGCCAAAGTCATCCATCTCTGCTTCAATTCTGATGCGTTCATTTTCATACAAATTGATCCATTAATGTCTTAATTTTCCTCGACTGAGCTCTCATCTGGCCTCAAAACTGTAAGGCTGCATAGCTCTGACGTTGCTCAATGTTTTTTTTTTGTTACGCTAATGTTAGCTTGAGCTTGTAAGGTGCTATGAGCTAACGAGAGAGTGGAAACAAAAGCCTGATGGGAAAATTAGCTAAGCTAACTTCCTTACCAACAGTCCTGCAGATTAGCATTTCTTCTTCCAATCAATATCTAGCAATTTCTAACTGGAATATGCTGACTCTAGAAATAATGTTCTCTAGAACTTAGATCAGTTTTAAAGCTAATTTTAAGAAGAATTCACAATTACAAAACTGATAAACTGCCAAAACAAATATAATGCTATAAAATAGTACACAGATGTATACAGATTTTTTTTGTTTTTGTTGTTTGCAAACTCTTTTGTTAATGAAGTCATAAATGAAGACAGAAAAAATTATTTAAGCCTTTATTTGTTTGTTAAGCCTATTTGTTAAATGAAGCTCAGAAAGATTTTTCTATCAAACCCTGCCACCTTCACCAATGACTGTACATCATCAGCTCTTTTAGCCACACCCCACCAGATTTAAAAAGCCATTCTCAGAGCTTTGTTTTATTCTGAAAAGACTACAGAAGCTTCTTCTGAGCTGCTAAAGTTTGCAAGTGGTCAGGTGTGTGCTGATGTCATTACCCGCACAGTGCTGAGGTCCATGGGGTGTTTGATGATGTCATGGTAATCATGCAGCTCCAGCGCCTCAGCATCCACTGGCTTGTAGAAAGGCCAAGCATAGGCAGCATGTTTCTTGGAGAGCATCTCTTTCAAGATGGCGTCGCAGTGTTTCATCTGCTCCCCGAGCTTTCCCGGCTTCCTGGCTGCCACGCCTACACCGCCACCTCCCACCTCAACACTGGCTGTATCTTCCACTGTCTCGCGGCGGGTCTTGGCAGGGCGGGCAGCAGCTTCCCTGCGGGACGAGACGAGTTTAACTGGCTTGGTGTCCTGGGCGGACGGGGAGTCGGCGCGGCCAGCAGAGATGGCCGAAGTGGTGGGAGTGGTCGTGTCGGCTTTCCTTTTCACACCTTTCTTCTGTTGGTGGCATAAAAACACCTCCAGTTAAGAGAAGAAGCAGAGAAAGAAAAAAAGCCCTGTAGAGAGTTACCTTGACAACAGGCTGCGCAGATGGCATCATGGTTGCTGGGGGCTGTGGTGCAGGGGCAGGGGGAGTAGCCTGAACAGGAGTGGGTGTGGTTGAGATAACAGGTGTCTGAGAGGGGGAGGGAGAAGGGTAGGAGGTGGGAGGGGAGGCTGAAGACTCCGCCTGCTGGCTCACTGAAAAAAAAAAAACAAAAACAAGAAAAACTCAATCTCACACACAGGTTTAAATTGCTTTTTAAAGAGCCTGTAATTGCAAGACAACCTTCAAACACAAAGCTGCTAGACTTACATGCTCTGTTTACGTCTCACATGAATTCAAATGTTTAACTTTATGCTGACGATGCTCCACAGTTCACCTCAAGTATCACAGTTGAGATCAGAATCATTGATTGTCTAAAGCTTGAACAAGATTCGCGCTGCGGAGGTGGCCAGTTTTAATGTCAAATCAACGGTACAGATCCGATCTGAGGTCCTGTGGTGAGATTTGAGCGGCCAAGGTCTGGCTACAGTGTGAATGGAGCGAGCAATTAAGCGCCGGGCACGGTGAGCAAGAGTTAAAAATTTTTTCTGAACTCCGGGGAGGTTGCCGTGTTGCGTCAATCATAGGGGACTCAACTTTGAGATCGGTTCTCCTGAACTTCCATTCATTTTCCTAACCTACTGTATCCCTTTCAGTGCGGCTGGGTTTTCTAGAATCTGTCCCGGCTACTGCTGGGCAAAGGTGGGAAAATCTTTAATTTTTCTTAATCAAAAGACCCGGGTTCAAATCCCACATTCAGTTTTGGTAGTTCATTGAATCTTTATACCTTAATTTTGCTAAATTACTCAACACACATAAATTTTAATAAAAACATCAGGATAATTCTCTAGATTTTAAATGTCATCAGAATGTCTTTTTTATAGGCATGAGTTTTTTTTTTTAGTAATACATACCGTGGCTATATTTGTGTATACCGTGGTGTATTCATACCCCTCCACATTTTCTCACATTATGACCACAAACATAAATATATTTAATTGGAATTTTATGTTAAAGAGCAACAACGAAGTGGCACATAGTTGTAAAGTGGAAAGAAAATTATACAAGAATTCTTTTTTTTTTTTTTTTTACAAATAAAAAACTGAATAGTTCAGTGTGCAGAAGTATTCAGCCCCCCTGAGTCTTTGTGGAACCCTCCTTTACTGCAATTCCAGCTGCAAGTCTTTTGAGGTTTGTCTCTATCAGCGTTGCACATCTAGAGACTGAAATCTGTGTCCATTCTTCCTTGCAAATCAATTCAAACTGAGTCAGATTAGAAGGAGAGCGTTTGTGAACAGCAGTTTTCAGATCTTGCCACAGATTCTGGATTGGATTTAGGTCTGGACTTTGACTGGACCTTTCCAACACATAAATACATTTTTTTTTAAAAATAACTTGTTCTGTCCAACAGCTGAGCAATCAGATATGAGCCGATAGCCTCTGGTGTTGGACAGATTTTGCTCTTACCATCGGGGGCTATAAATCTTCGGACACACAAGGTGCAATATTCGTAATTTAAACAAAACTTTATTTATATTGATTATATTTGTAACCCTTTCTTGTTGGACAGGACAAAAAAGAAGAGTGTGGGGGAGCACAAAAGAAAAGGGTGAGTTAAAGAAACTGGAGGATGATTTTTTTTGGGGTGTGTGTGTGTGTGTGTGTGTGTGCGTGCGTGCGTGCGTGCGTGTGTGTGTAGAATATTAAAACAACAGGAAACAAGATGCTGGAAGTTTATGATCATTACAGTCAGGTGTGAATGTTTGTCTAAAATGGGTGGGGCCTGTCCACACACTCAGATTTTACAAACATACCTGTTGGCTCCAAGAGTGTTCACATGCAAACTTGACAATATGTACACAATACGACTACAGTTCACACACACACTTATGCATACAAACCAACACATGAAAAGCATTTCATTTTGTCACTTAAACTAATTGTGCAAAGGTGAGCTGATACCTGTGCTCAGGTGAATGTTTATGTTAAGCTGAGGCGGATGATGGAACGTAAAAATAAAAAAGGAGGGAGGAAAAAAAAGGCTTCTCTTGCTCCTTACTGCTGGACAGAGCTTTCTCTCCATAGTTGAGCCACATTTGGTTTGAGGGAGGAAGCAGCTGAGTCCCTCAGTATGGCTTGAAGGTGATTGTCAGTAAGTCTGGACCTGTACTTGGACTTATTGAAGTTCAAGGTGGAGAAGAGCTTTTTGCACAAGTATCTGCTCCAAAAATGGAAACTTTACTGAATGTTTTTTTGTTTGTTTTCTTTCAAGTTTGCTCTTTAAATTGCCAAATCAGGGAGAAATAAAAATCATGAACTGTTTTTTTTTTTATATTTTGTCTCTCTTATTGCTTCTTAAACATTTTAACTTTGGCTTCAAGTTATTTAGAGTAGCAAGTCACTCACTCCTATATTTTTATTGTAAAATTCAAACTGTGGTCAGTAAAAGAACGGAGCTGTTCATTGGAGGTCAGAACAATGGTCACACATACCTGAGATCAAAGAAAGGCTGATGTCATTCACAGGTATTTACGTGAGACCAGCTCAAAAACTGATAGAAGTTTATCTTCATCAAGATGCACATTGCTGCACTGCTGGCACGTATTTTAAGGGCTGGTTTATACTTCCAAGTAACTCGTGTCGCAGTGATCTCACGGATATTAAAGCGGAATTGCTCCAGTCGCTGGAGAATGTAACCTGCTGGTGACATCACCAACAGCTGGAATTTCACGCACGGAGTGCAATACCGGGCAAATCTCGTCATTTTACTAAAATACGGAGGAAACTCTGTCTAGAAAAATGTCTATTAAACACTGAAAAGGATGAAAATTTATTGAAGAAGTTTGGAAATACAGAACTTCACACAGAGAAACAAAGAGCAGACAACTAGATAGAAAATAGAACAAGTTCCTGCAAAGACATGTCTCATATTTTACATCTTGCAGCACTCCAGAATGCAATTCGCCCCTTTTTTATTTTATTTTTTGTACTGCCTGCCTCTGTTTAGTGGAGGAACACATCACTTCCTCCTCTGTCTTTCATGTATCTGCGCGTTGACAGCGAGTGAGTAAGAAAGATGTTCTTCATGTTAAAA
The DNA here is from genome assembly GCA_016861445.1 of Oryzias woworae. NCBI lineage: Eukaryota > Metazoa > Chordata > Actinopteri > Beloniformes > Adrianichthyidae > Oryzias > Oryzias woworae. The sequence continues at coordinate 190,311 of BOLG01000400.1, forward strand.
ATAAATGCTGGAGTTTATCGCGTCACTTGAAAAGCGTAAACACCTCTCATTAGTTCATCACAGTTATAGCAGACAGTCCAATCAAAACCAGTTAAGTATACACAGGACTTAAACCGGCATTTATTCCTTGCAGTTGATCCATCCCCCGCTGCGGGGTACAGACAGTTACGGTCAGGAAGCATTTTTTTTATTAATAACTGTAACAATAGTCCTAACCTTAACCTTTCCTCCTGGTCTGTGCAGCCAAAAAATAAATAAAAATAAGTAACAGAGTCACTATGGGCCTCCTGGCTGCATCTCTGATCAGCGTCTCCTCGGTCAGCCTGTCAATTTAGGTGGACGACCATGTCTATGTAGGTTTGCAGTTGTGTCATACTCTTTCCATTTGTGGATGATGGACTGAACAGTGGTTTGTAGGATGTTAAAAGATTAAGAAATGTTTTTCTAGCCTAACTCTGCTTTAAATTTCTTACAACTTTCTCCCTGACCTGTCTGGTGTGTTCCTTACACTTCATGATGCTGTTTTCTCCCCAATATTCTCTTGACAAATCACAGAGACTGTCACAAAACAGCTGGATTTCTGTACTGAGATTAAATCACACACAGATGGACTCAATGAAGTCATGAAGTCAGCATTTGGTCAGTCACCAATCATCAAGCAACTTCTAAAGCCAACTGGATGCACTCTGAGAAAAGGGGACTGAATACTTTTGCACACTGCACTTTTCAGCTTTTTATTCGTAAAAAAAGAACTCTTGAATAATTTTCTTTCCCCTTCACAATTGTGTGCCACTTTGTCTTTAACATAAAATTCCAATAAAATATATTTATGCTTGTGGTCATAATGTGAGAAAAGTGTGAAGAAGTTCAAGAGGTATGAATACTTTTGCAAGCCACTGTAGTTAATACAACTAAATCTAGTCTATGAAACCCTTGGTTTAATATTTGGTGTGGTTTTAAAAAATCATGTTCATAGGAATTAAAAAAAAAATGTATGTATTTTTTGTGCCTAATGAAATTCAACGATGGTCCGGTGCTGGGGGCGTGCTAGTGAACGACAAATTGCCATCGCTAGTAACCTGAGTGTTTGCTATTAGGCGACTGAATTTTTTTTTTTTTGTAAGCAGATGGTTTATATTCAATTATTTTAGATGGCCTGCAATCCATCGTCACATGAGCACCCCTGCTCTAAATGATCTCATGAACTCAAACATGGAGATGTGATCGCCGATGTTATGGTAGAGCTCTTCAAAACAAATAAACCTGATCTCTCAACATCACTTGTGTCTTCTGTGCACTTTAAATGAGATGAACAAAGACATCGCTCCATGTAGTTATCAGGCAAAAAACATTATCTGGTAGTTCCTCCCACACTCTGCCAGGGCTCAAAGATTCTCCAGGGACTTCAAAAACCTCAGTTTTATAAAGCCAGGAAAAGATTCAGCTGCCAAATAGTTTGCGTATAGCTTAGTGAAAAACCAAAACAAGTTCTGGAAGGATGCTGTCATGCCACGCTGAACTCTCACCTGTAGTGGCCGTTGGCTGCTTGCTCGTTTTCTTGCCTTTAGGAGCTGGAGGCAGCAGAGCCACTTCCTCTTGCGGCATCTGAGCTACTTTCTGCAGGAAGATCTTCTCCAAAGCTTGAGCCATCAGCACAATGTCATCTGTGGGCTGTTTGCACACGCACATATTAGTGCATTTTTAAAGGAGAAATTACACTCGTACTCCAAAAATTTCTAAAAGTTAGGTTTCTTTTTTGGGAAAAAGTCACGGCTATTTCTAAAGCTGGGTTTAAAAATATTTATGTTGATCTTCACTTACATTATGCAATTCCAATTCATAAAATCCACTGATGCCAGTTTCCTTTAAAGCAGGGCAGCCCATTCCTGATCTTCAGGATCTTTCACCCTGCCTGTTTCTTCCTCCAGTCCTTTCTGCTGATTACCTGACTCAGGTGTGTCCTCCTTCTGACCCACTGAACACACCTGATCCAAGTAATCAGCAGCAAAAGTGCAGGAAATGCTTGGAAAGCAGGCAAAAGTGGAGGATCTCAAGGACCACAGTTAGGCAACTATGCTTTGAAACAATTCTACTTTTCATAAGAGAAAAAAAAACATTCTTATGTTAGTTCGAAATAAAATATTCAGGACTTTATTAGTAAACGTTTCACTTTTGTTCAAATTAAACCTCTAAGTTTTGTGAAAACAGTTTTATAATTAAAGTTTTTACTATAACTATGCAAAAAATATTTTTCATTCAATGGGATCAAATCATGACTCTGAATTGACATCCAATCAATTCAGGAATTTAGCAGAGTATCCAACCCTCAACTGCTTACTTAAAACAGTTACTTCTAATGTCTTTCACACCCACATATTTTTATTAGGACTGTTTATTGGCAAGAGTCAGGCAATATGATGCGTATCACAATTCAATTTTTATCCCAACATATCCTCAGATTGTACCAGAGAGAATAAATCACTTTATTTAAGAGCATGACTTAGAAAAACTTGAATACTAAAAACACCTTTCACATGAACAAAAATTTTGTATAAAAGGCACTTAATTTCACTATCAGAACTTTAAACACTGCAACTGTATCTCACATACAAGTTGCTTAAAATGTACTAAGGTAGAAATTGGCTTAAACTAACGAAGAAACAATGAACTATTATGAACCTAATTGCTGCAGGGTGAAAGAAAGGCAGCCTGCGCAAATTTGTCGCGCAATTCACGTTTGGTGTGAACGCAGTGTTATGCACACACACGCTAAATTCCCTGAGGTGAGGTGAGATGAGATTTATAGTACAGAGAAGTTCTCTGATGAGCAATGGCAGTTGCTTTCATGGTTGTGATGGAGAATGTTGCGATGACTTTTGTACCATAGTTGGAAAAGAATGGTGGCATTATTATTTTGGGGGACAGTCTGGTGCAGAGCTCACCTTGTTGTAGATATAACAGTTAGTGAACATGGTGTTAAAGTCCTGCATCGCCTCGCTGGCGCTCCAATAATAGTTGTTCTCCAGGCGCTTCTTGATGGTTCCCATGTCCATGGGGTTCTTGATCACCTTGTGGTAGTCCTGCACACACAAATGAGGTTAGTGGGCGGGGGTTCTGCTGCTGTGCAGCTGTGAGTGGCATCAGGAGCCGTGACGTACCCACAAACACAGCTTGATGGCGTCCACAGGCTGGTAGAAGGGCCAGGCAAACTGGTGCTTCCACAGAGTCTTCACCACCACGTTCTGCATGTACTGCAGCTGGTTGGTCTTCCTGCAGCACAAAGAACAACAACCACGAGGCACGTCGCATTGTGGCTCCACCTGCTGTGGGTGTGTGCTGCAGAGAGATGGCTCCTACCTGCCCGGTTTGTTAGGGTTGGTGACCTCTGGGGGAGGTGGGTTGGTGATAGAGGGGGGGCTGGCAGGCGCAGCCTCGGGGGCGTCCGACATGGTGGACGACAGTGACGCAGCAATGCAGCGTGGTACGGCGGCGTCTGACCTGTGGGTGAGAAAACACAACTCCCTGTGTGTGTGGGTGCGTCCGGGTCCAGTTCAGTTTGGCTTTGGCCGTCAATGCTTCAGATCCACATTCCCCCAAATTCCATCGCACAACCTGCAACACACAGACACATAAGCACATGAGCTCTTCCCAATGACAACATCACCGCTTTATCCATTCATCCATTTTCTTCCACTTATCCGGGACCAGGTCGCGGTGGCAGCAGTCTAAGTAAAGATGCCCAGACATCCCGCTCCCCGGCCGCTTCATCCAGCTACTCTGGGGGGACCCCGAGTCGTCCCCAGGCCAGCCGAGAGACATAGTCTCTCCAGCGTGTCCTGGGTCTTCCCTGGGGCCTCCTCCCAGTGGAACATGCCCGGAACACCTTTCTAGGGAGGCGTCCAGGGGGCATCCGAACCAAATGCCCGAGCCACCTCAACTGGCTCCTCTCGATGTGGAGGAGAAGCAGCTCTGCTCTGAGCTCATTCCGGGTGACCGAGATTCTCACCTTCTCAGCTATCTCTAAGTGAGCGCTCAGCCACCCTACAGATGAAGCTCATTTCAGCCGCTTGGATCTGGGACCTTGATTTCGATCATGACCCAGAGCTCATGACCATAGGTGAGTATTGGGGCGTAGATCCACCAGTAAATTGAGAGATTTGCTTTCTGGCTTAGCTCTCTCTTCACCACGACGGACCGGTACTGGGACCGCATGACGGTAGACTCAGCTCCAATCCGCCTGTCGATCTCACGCTCCAATCTTCCCTCACTCGTGAACAAGACCCAAAGATACTTAAATTCCTCTACGTGGGGGAAGGCACTCCACCCACCCAGAGAGGGAAAACCACCTTTCTCCAGTCGAGAACCATGGCCTCAAACTTAGCGGTGCTGACCCTCATCCCAGCCGCTTCACACTTGGCTGCAAACCGTTCCAATGCATGCTGGAGGTCCTTTTCGAGTAAGCCAACAGACCAACATCATCTGCAAAGAGCAGAGAGGAAATCCTGTGGTTCCCAAACCAGACCCCCTCCGGACCCTGGCTGCACCTACAAATTCTGTCCATAAAGACTATGAACAGAACCAGTGATAAAGGGCAGCCTTGCTGGAGTCCAACATGCACTGAAAACAGGTCTGACTTACTGCCAGCTATGCGGACCAAACTCCTGCTCTGGTCATACAGAGACCGGACAGCCCTGAGTAAGGCTCCCTGGACCCCATACTCGCAGTGCACCCTCCACAGGACACCATGGGGCACACAGTTGAACGTCTTCTCCAAATCCACAAAACATATATGTACAAGATGAGCGAACTCCCACGAACCCTGCAGAACTCTACAGAGGGTGTGGAGCTGGTCCACTGTTCCACGACCAGGACGGAAACCGCATTGTTGTTCTTGGATCCGAGTTTCGACTATCGGCTGGACTCTCCTCTCCAGTACCCTAGCATAGACTTTCCCAGGGAGCCTGAGAAATGTGATTCCCTGCCTCTGGAGTCCCACAAGCGAACCAGACCTGATAGGACTCCTTCAGCTTGACAGAATCCCTTACTTCGGGTGTCCACCACTGGGTTCGGGGGTTGCCACCACGACAGGCACCAGAGACCTTGCGACCACATGTCCGAATAGCAGCAGAGACAATGGAGGTGGAGAACATGGTCCATTCAGACTCAACGTTACCAGCCTCCCTTGGTACCTGTTTGAAGCTCTCCCGGATGTGGGAGTTAAAGACCTCCCTGACGGAGGGCTCAGCCAGACGTTTCCAGCAGACCGGCACAGTACGTTTGGGTCTGCCAAGTCTTTCCGGCCTCCCTCCCCGCCAACAAATCCAACTCACCACCAGGTAGTGATCAGTGCCCCTCTCTTTACCCAAGTGTCCAAGACACTCCTTTTAACTTGTGAAGCACCTTGTGACTATTTGTCTGCAAAAGGTGCTATATAAATAAAAAACGTAACTAACGGCCGAAGGTCGCCTGAAACGACTACAAAGTCGATCATTGATATCCTGCCGAGGGTGTCCTGATGCCACTTGTATTGATGGACACCCTTGTGTTCAAACATGGTGTTTGTTATGGACAAACTATGCCGAGCAGAGATGTCCAACAACAAAACACCGCTCAGTTTCAGATGGGTTCAGATCAGGGAAGCCGTTCCTACCAATCACACCCCTCAAGGTGCTACTGTCGTTGCCCTTGTGGGCATTGAAGTCACCCAGGAGGACAATGGAGTCCCCCGTTGGGGGCTTTCCAGTACCCCTCCGAGAGACACCAAGAAAGCTGGGTACTCTGAACTGCCATTACCGAAACCACAGTCAGAGACCTATCCCCCACCTGAAGGCGGAGGGACGCAACTTTCTCGTCCACCGGGGTGAACTCCAACACTTGCCGGCTAAGATGGGGGCTCACGAGTAAGCCCACCCCAGCCGCCGCCTCTCACCATGGGCAACTCCAGAATGGTAGAAAGTCCAACCCCTCTCGAGAGACTGAGTTTCATCCCAGACTGTGCGTAGAGGTGAGCCCAACTATATCTAGCCGGTACCACTCGCACAAGCTCAGGCTCCTTCCCTCCCAGAGAGGTGATCAAGTTCAATGATCGGGGTTTAGGCCGCCGAGGCACTCGCCCTCGACTGCCACCCAAACTACATTGCACCGGCCCCTTCTGAGCTCTCCTGCAGGTGGTGGGCCCACTGGGGAGTGATCCCACGTTGATCGTTCGGGTTTTACCTGCTTTATATCGTCAAAAACAACAAAACCGTCTCGAAACCGATCAACTTGAAATCCACTAAATTGGATCAAAACAGCCCGCATCAAATGAGAAACGACAACTTTGGAATGTATCGTTATCACAATATCAGCTTGTGCAATAAATGTATTGCAAAAGACAAAGAAACTGCAATAAATGGTTACCTTAAATGTTTACACACATGCTGAAACAATGTGATGGCAGTTTGAAGTAGGGGCGTTACAGATCACAGATGATCCGCGATCTGTTTGACACAAACTTGTCCCACGAACCACCTGCCCACAGGCCTTCCTACTTGAATGTGCGTCATTTAACCATTCTTAATTCTTTCAGAGTAAATAATTCCCTTTGGCACACGAAAGAACAAAATATTAATGAAATATGAGTTATATTCGTGAGTTTTTTCCCACCCGGAAGTAAAAACACTCTGCCTGCCGATATGTGGGTGCTGTCATTTCATGACTTCATCCTAGAGCCAGCTTTGGCAGCGTGTCTGCATTTCTCTCACGAAAACAAATAAAATCAGAACTTTTTCAAAGATGGATGTGCATACTGTATATATCTTTCTCTAGTAAACCCACCCATCGCTACACAACACGAATACACCTGACGTCTGCACGACTGTGCCCGACCGAGAGGAAAGGGGGTCTTAAAGAAGCTTCACGTTTACAGTAACAAACACCTGTTTGAGCTGGAATTTATATTTTATTATGTTTATTTTTATTAAGACAGGACACAATTGTAAGATATTCGGTATTGTAGATTTTAAAAAAAAACTTACTTCTAATTGCTGATCACCACTAAGCCCTGTGTGTGTGTGTGTGTGTGTGTGTGTGTGTGTGTGTGTGTGGGGGTGGGGGGGGGCTGTAGCGAGCACAAGATTATTTTAGAGGATTATTCAGAAATGTGTGAAAGGTTCAAAATACAGCTTTGAGGTTGTTGATAGTGAGGCATGAACAGTATAATACACTTAAAAGCTCAAAAAGCTGGTTTTTCATGGTATGGCTGCTTTAAATCAATTCTCAGTTTATTTATTTTGAAGAGCTCTATGAAAGCATCTATGAGCAGTGCATGTTTCCATGTTTGGGTTTATGAAATCCTGCATACTCTCTGAGTGAGGAGCATAGACATGTATATAAAGGTGAGGAGCAGCAGGTGCCCCGTCTGTAACCAGTAGGAGGGGTTTTATTGCAGCAGGAGAAACAGGAAATTCAAAGTAGTCAAATCTGACATCCTCTGCTTCTCTTATATTTTTTTAAATAAAATGTTTGTTTTTTTTCTAGATGCAATGTCTCATAATACATTTTGTTTATATGGACATCCATTTTCATTGAGTTCAAAAATGTCCATAAGGTTTTGTTTTGTTTTTTTAAATGGGCCCCACTGAGCAAATATTTTGATGTTATAATACAAGCAGTTTTTTTATATGTGCTTTAAGAATATGTGTTTTGAAGCTTTAAAAAATAAATTGTAGGCTTTAATTTTTTTTTTTTTTTTCATTTTACGGATCCGACAAATGATCCGAGCCCTAACTCTAAAACCGTGACACAATCCAAACCCTGGACTTTGTGATCTGTTACAGTTCTATACTATTTTAAAAAAAAGAGAGCCCTTTACGCATTTGAACAATCCGACTTCACGTTAATAATCAATCAAATAGAGCCTTTTTACGTTAGATGTCCGTGTCCTATGTAGACATGGGTCAATTGGAGTGAAATTCCAGTTATGTTGACTTCAATAAAACTGTTGTGGTGACATGGAAATTAAGTGTTAGTTGTTTTTTGTTCACGTATCACAAATCGTATCAACCTCACAATATTGATCACTATCAATAATAGCATGGTTTCCTAATATCATGCAGGCCTAATCAGAACCGATGAGATGGGAGCGGAAAACCTCAAACCAAATCAGAACAAATCAAACTGAAGCACATCAAAGCAGACCAATCTCTTTCAAGAACATTAGACCAACTTTGACTGAATCAAATAGGTCCAGAGTAGATCAGATACCACCACAACCAGTCCAATGGATTGATAGGACTACTAAAATTATTCTTATGCTTGTACAGTGTCAAAGCAGAGGACAGAAGCTTAATCTAAGCACTATTCATGCAACTTTTGCTGCTCGAACTAGGAGTATTCTGGATTCAATGCCACATTTACCGACAGGAAAGAGCCAAAGGAGCTCAAACTTGTGGAATCACCATGGCAACAGATCAAAAAAACAAATAAATAACCTTGACATGCAAGATGAAAAATAATTTCTCAAATAAGTTCTAAAATTCAGTAAGAACATTAGTTCTAATTTAAACAAATTACAAATTAAAAATGCAGCAAAGTAAAAGTCCATGCAGGCAGGAGATGTGGCTTAAATATCCTCATGAATGACATGGTTCAATCTTTTATATAAATTAGATAAAACAACAGAAAATAAAGCTACAGTTTGCAAATTGAAGACATTAATAACATTAATTTAAAAACTAGTTTAAAAAGTGTGTGATAACAAAATGTCAAACAAAAAAAAAAAACATCTAAAAGCATTATATTTTTTAATCTTGTGCTGTTCTATGCTGAATTACAACTAATCGAGATCATCTATGAGACAGAATAATTAACAGAAATAATAGATTTATGATTACTTTACATAACAAACAAAATAAGCAAACAGAAAACACACAAAAACATTAGGGATCTGAATAGAAATAATCCAAAACAATTCGCTCTGACTAAATAAAATGATGGAACAGTGTATTTTAATAAAATTATGCTAAAATATGTAATCATGTATAGCATCTTCTATGCTGGTGCTCTCATAGTGTATCTGGGTTCTAATAAATTACTCTTAAAATCTAACAGTAAAGTTATGCCAGTTTAAAATAAAAACAGGCTTAAAAAGTAATCAGAATAAAACAGTCTGCTGCACAACAAATTCCACACACTGACGCAGCAATCATTGAACAAAAATCTCAACAACACAGCATCCTCTACAGTAAGATTCAGTCTGTAGTTTGATCAACAGTCATACAGGAACTGATTTATGTGTAAAGCTGCTCTGATCTCCTGATGGTTCCATTTGTTTTTGATCTATGACAAAACAGAATTACAAGAGTCCAACTGCTATTTCTGACTCTTCATTGAAATTCAATTGTTAATTCATTCATGAATTCATTGTGAATCAGAAGAAGACCAAAAAAATGCTATTTGAAAAAGATTGCATTTGTGACGTCGAAAATATGCTGGGCAGGCCCCAAGCTCTTTGCTCCACGTCATTCAGATACATCCACTTGCAGACAAGTAGATCCACATACACACGTGGACAAAATTGTTGGTACCCCTCAGTTAAAGAAGGAAGAACCCACAATTCTCACTGAAATCACTTAAAACTTACAAAAGTAACAATAAATAAAAATGTATTGAAAATTAAATCATCAAAATCAGCCATCACTTTTGAATTGCTAATTAACATAATTATTTAAAAAAACAAACTAATGAAACAGGCCTGGACAAAAATGATGGTACCCATAACTTAATATTTTGTTGCACAACCTTTTGAGGCAATCACTGCAATGAAGCGATTTCTGTATTTGTCAATGAGCGTTCTGCAGCTGTCAACAGGTATTTTGGCCCACTCCTCATGAGCAAACTGCTCCAGTTGTCTCAGGTTTGATGGGTGTCTTCTCCAAATGGCATGTTTCAGCTCCTTCCACAGATGTTCAATGGGATTCAGATCTGGGCTCATGGAAGGCCACTTTAGAATAGTCCAACGCTTTTCTCTCAGCCATTCTTGGGTGTTTTTTGCTGTGTGTTTTGGATCGTTGTCCTGTTGGAAGACCCATGACCTGCGACTGAGACCAAGCTTTCTGACACAAGGCAGCACATTTCTCTCCAGAATGCCTTGATAGTCTACAGATTTCATTGTACCTTGCACACATTCAAGACACCCTGTGCCAGATGCAGCAAAGCAGCCCCAAAACATGACTGAGCCTCCTCCATGTTTCACCGTAGGGACAGTGTTCTTTTCTTCGTATGCTTGGTTTTTGAGTCTATGAACATAGAGTTGATGTGCCTTACCAAAAAGCTCCAGTTTGGTCTCATCTGTCCAAAGGACATTCTCCCAGAAGCTTTGGGGCTTGTCAACATGCATTTTTGCAAATTCCAGTCTGGCTTTTTTAGGATTGTTTTTCAGCAGTGGTGTCCTCCTTGGTCGTCTCCCATGAAGTCCACTTTGGCTCAAACAACGACGAATGGTGCGATCTGACACTGATGTACCTTGGCCTTGGAGTTCACCTTTAATTTCTTTGGAGGTTGTTCTGGACTCTTTGGATACAATTCGAACGATCCGTTTCTTCAATTTGTCATCAATTTTCCTCTTGCGGCCACGTCCAGAGAGGTTGGCTACTGTCCCGTGGGTCTTGAACTTCTGAATAATATGAGCCACTGTTGTCACAGGAAGTTCAAGCTGTTTAGAGATGGTCTTATAGCCTTTACCTTTAAGATGTTTATCTATCATTTTTTTTCGGATGTCCTGGGACAATTCTCTCCTTCGCTTTCTGTTGTCCATGTTCAGTGTGGTACACACCTTTTCACCAAACAGCAGAGTGACTACTTGTCTCCATTTAAATAGGCAGACTGACTGATTATGAGTTTGGTAACACCTGTGATGTCAATTAAAGGACACACCTGAGTTCATCATGTCAGTCTGGTCAAATAGTTTTCAATCTTTTATAGAGGTACCATCATTTTTGTCCAGGCCTGTTTCATTAGTTTTTTTTTTTAATAATTATGTTAATCAGCAATTCAAAAGTGATGGCTGATTTTGATTATTTAATTTTCAATAAATTTTTATTTATTGTTACTTTTGTAAGTTTCAAGTGATTTCAGTGAGAATTGTGGGTATTTCCTTCTTTAATTGAGGGGTACCAACAAGTTTGTCCACGTGTGTATGTCTTTGTTTTCCTCAGCCGAGCTGGAATCTGCCTCAAAACTGTACGACTGGTTAGCTCTAATGTTGCTCACTATTTTTGTTCCACCACCGTGGTGGGCACCACTCTGATGAAAGAATTTCTCCTGTCAGATTCGTCAATGAACACCCTTTAGCACGTCAGCAAAAGATCATTTTACGTTAAGAACTAGAATGACTGGACTGCTTCCAACTGACAGAAAATCGATCAGAAAAAAACTCTAAGCATTATGCATTTTTTCCCAAATTATCATCTGACACCAGATTATTTTGTTTCTCCCAGATCTTAGACATTTCAAACTCAGCAGCACACAAACTCAATAACTTGAAAGCAAACAACCAATGCAAATAATCAATAAACGAGTTGCTTTCAAGAGATTACTGTACAAAAAATAAATGTTAATAAAAAGAAATTAAAATTAAATGTACAAGATTTAGATATGGATTTTCCTGTCAGAACCCATAAATGACGACATCTCGTTAGTCAACGTGTTCTTTCTCAGGTTAACCGGCTAATTGCTTCATCCGAAAACGTCCTCTGTGATGAATGTAAACACGTTCACGTGTCAGCAGCTGTTATAAGTCAGGTGTGCTCATCCAGCTGCTCTTCTGCTGTGAGCAGCTGCTGGTTGATTGCCGTAGTTTTCGAGTCTGTACCGAAATCACCGAGCATGGTGGGTCCTCTGATGACTGGCAGGCGGTCCGGACCTTAGCGAGTGATATATTCCCGGGCCAGTTTCAGCTATTTCAAAGCTGATTCATCTTTTCCTTTTATAGAGACAAAATCAGCGTTTTACCTGCCTGTCCGGTTTCTTGCGCGTGTATTACCTTGCCCGGGCAGAGCAGATCTCGGTGAGTCCTGTGGTGATCAACAGCTGTTGGGAGTCCGGCAGCTGCCCCACGCTGCTACCCTTTAAGTGGCTAACGAGCTAGCTAACTGCTAACATCCAATTTATCGCACACACTCGGCCGCGCCAGCCAACCTACAAGCACCCTGGCGAACGGAGCCGTGAAAGCACCGCACAATCCAGGCAAAGACTCCGCAGTAACTGCAGCAGCCGCTTCGCTCCTGTCGATCCGCAGACGGACAAAACATCTATCCGCCGAGCTTCAAAAGATGGCGGGCAAGCCACCGCAACACGGCAGCTAGCTGACCGAGCTAGGCTACTTAACGAAGACTCGAAACGGGTTAACTAGTCGCAATAGCGCGAGTTTAGTCGAGTGAACGCGTGATAGGAGGGGGCTACCAGATCCCACGCCGATTGTGAAGAGAGTAACTGGTAGATTAACGCGTTCAAGACTCGGATCTTTGCAAAACAGTAGCGCTCACTGCTCGATATATTAGCTTGTTAGCTGAGCTTTGTCTGAAGGCGCCGAGCGGCCAACAGCCTTCGAAACTCAGCCACAGTCGCTGTATACCCACGGCAAATCTTCGCATCCGTGTGCCCATCCGCCCAATGCCGCTGTTCTAATAGTTGTTTACTTTGTGTTTGGGTCCTCCGGTGCTCTGGCGGTGAATCTGTCAGGTCTCCGAAGATTTTTTTTTTTTTTTTTTTTTTTAGCCAAGTAGCATAATAGATGAGTTATCAGCTGTCCAACATGTGCGCAGGCGCAGTCTCGCGTAACACCAGGGATGTTGTTGTAGCAGGATTGGCTGGTGAGATAGGAGGAGCGCTGTGATTGGCTTAAATTTGTCGGTAGAGCTATGATTTGTTTTGTGAGAAGAATGTGAGTATGTGATTGGCGAATGCAGCGTTTGGAGCGATGTGATTGGCTGATGACGCACCTGGCCAACTCTGATTGGCTGATGAGAAGGGCGCCTGGATTTTTACATCAGGATTAGAAAGCAACGAGCTGTTGATTGACTCAATCAATTTAAATACTGTAATTTATTACTGACCAATCCTTTACTGTGTGGCAGAAGCTTTTCTAAAACGTTGTTCAGTATTAAGTTATGTTATAGATTTGTGCAGAATATTTATTTTTTGACTGCTTTTATTTCCATGAGAAAATAGGCTTGCTGTTTACTTTTGCTATTTGATTCAGTCTACTGATGGCCATTGTCCCGAAGGGCAAAACAACAGCTCTTTTCAGAATTTATTCTTAAGGAGTATTTCAATACTTTCTAAAAAAAAAACAAAAAACAAAAAAAAAAACCCCACCAACAATTTAACGAGCAGCTAAATTGAAGGTTGAGGATTTTGTGACCCATTTACTCACATCTGTGGAACAATTAAAACCGCTTTAAACAACTGAGCTCTGACTGGCAGAACCGTCTGATATGATTGCTAAATGGGTCAGGGTACAGTTATTCAGAGGAAATGTAGCATGGCAGCCTGTGTTAAAGCTTGAAACAGCTGAACCAAAGTCTCAGTTTAAATCATCTCCAACTACTACTAATGGAGCAATTTTGCATTGATTCACACGTTTTCTACTTTAAAATGAACGCAAATAAATGTATAAAGTTGTCCCTTGAATATTGCAACAGTTGTTTTAAAAATAGCCTGCAATACGAAAAATAACTCGCAAAGCTTTGTTTTTTTTTTGTTTTTTTTAAATATTTATTTATTTAAAATGTCTGAAGACTGTAGAGGTTCTACAAACATTTAGACGTTTCTTCCTTGTTCAAACTCAAATTTCAAACCTTTGTAGAAAAATATGAACAGTATTATCGAATGAAAGCTACGATCTGCTTGTGATCAAAGATTTATATAGATTTGCCAAACCAATGGAGACACGGGACAAAGAAGGCTGATTGACGAAACAGTCCATCAGGACACAGAACAACACTCAGTTAAACATGCAAAAATGCGCCGAAAAAAAATTCTATGAAATAGCAAGGCAGTAAAAGGTGAAGCGCATTATAGTCAACATTGTCCTGTATGTTAATCTAGTCACAGCGTATATACATAAATTAACTCTAATAAATCAAGTTTCTGCATTATTCAAGGGAAGATGTTTTATTTATTTATTTATTTATTGATTGGCATGTGGGCGGACCCATTGTTATCTTACAATGAAAGTCTCTATCCTTCTTCTTCATTCTTCAGCTCATCTGGGACCAGGTTGCTGGGGCAGCAGTCCAAGTAAGGATCTCCAGACTTCCATCTTCCCAGCCACTTTCTCCCGCTCCTCTGGGGGGACCCCAAGGCTTTCCCAGGCCAGCTGAGAGACATAGTCTCTTCAGCGTGTCCTGGGTCTTCCGCGGGGCCTCTGCCCAGTGGGACATGCCCGGAACACCTCCCCTGGGAGGCGTTCAGGAGGCATCTTAACCAGATGTCCGAAGCAGATTGTAAAGTGAAGAAAAGCAGCTTTGTGCTGACACCTAACAGTAGTGAAGTGCTTACATAATTTACGTAAATCTGCTGATTCTGGCAGCTTAGCCCCAATATGAAAAGCCACATTTCTACACGTAAGAATTAACTGATTCACATTATTTGCATAAATGGTCGAATACTTTCAGTATGTCAAAGAGTGCTTGTCATCTAGGTGTCGCTGGCAATAGCTCCAGTGTTACAGGGTTAAAGTTATAAAACAATGTTCTGGTGAATTAAAATGTATTTTTTCCTTTTAATTTTCTTGGTAATTTTATTTTTTGTAGGTTCTAACTCACTCTGGTAATTTGATGATTTATCAAACACGTTTGGATAATTTGACATTCCTTCAGTGTTTTAAGATATGCTTATCTCATTAACACTTATATCCTGGACCTGTTGGTGTACCAAATCTGGTGTCAAAGTGGCGAAGCTCTTGGACCCTCCCACCTCTCACTGATCAGAAAATATAAATGTAGTCATGTCAGCTTTTTGTCAGACTTTATTTGTTTTGGATTAAACACAGAAAATATCAACCTGATTATCAAGAAGCTTTGTAATCCTTTTAAGATTGTTGCCTTTATTATCAGTTTTGGTGTATGGGCCTGTGTATTGGACTGCAGAGACTGTTTACATGCAGTAGAGCTGGAGACAGGAGCTTAGAGGTAGACAGGCAGACAGGTAGTGAGGCAGTGGGGACAGATGGGTATACGGAAAGGGGCAGGTAGCTGTTGTTTTTATGTACAGGTAGGCAAATGCATTTGAAAGCTTACTAGCTTTCTTCCAGAGGCTCCTCCCTCCTCTCATCTGTGTCAGCCAATCCTCTTTGAGGAAGGACTGGCTCTGCAGGCTGAGGGGAAGGGTGTGAGGAGGAAGATGAGGAGCATGACGAGGAAGAGAGGGGGAGGTCAGGGGTCTGTTCATTCCTCTCCTCCCCATGTGTCTCACCTCTAGTAAGCCTTTCCTCCACCTGTCCCCCACCTCCTCCCCCTCCTCCTCCACGAGTCCCTGCAAACTGAAGATGAGGCAGAAGGCTGGACGGGGCCTCTTTGTCGCCTGCTGCCTCTCGCTCTCGCCGATCTCCAGAAAGTGGTGCATCCAAGCCGAGGTAGGAGGCACCAATCTGCTGCAGGTCTAGATCGAAGGGGCTTCCACCGGACTGTGGTGCCACCTCCCCTGCTGCACCTCCTCCCCTCTTGCTTTTTCGAGGGTGGGCATTGGCAGGAGTGTGAAGGCCATCAGGAAGAAGGGACTGTATCTTTGGGAGCCAGCGTTTGCGCACCCTGCGGGCATTGGTGCACATGTCGGCAGCGATGACATTCATTTCGCTCTCCTTAAAGTTTGGAGCAAAGTTTTGACAGTACACTGAGGAAGAGGAGAATGAGAATCTCATAGATGAAGAGATTACAAATTGAGTGTTTACAAAAACAGTCTGACTTACATTTAACAGTGTTTAACACACGGTTGTCCAGTGGCTTTCGGCTCGGATCATTAGTGGATGAGCGGATCCCAGTCCCACAGCTGTTGGCTAAAGTATTTCTAAAGAGCCCACAACAATCCAATCAACATTTATCTCAAGTAAGGCACATATTTGGAAATTCTGAGTTATAGAAAATCTTCTCCAATTAATTGTTCCATTGAATAGAAAGAATAAAAATGCTAACTCTAAATGCTAAAAAACTAACCGTGTACATTTTTTACACACAAAACATGCAAATAACTGTGTGGTAAAGAGTCTAAAACATGCCGCTGCAGCTGGAATATATCAAATCTGAAATAGGAGCTGATAAAATGAATGCTCTGTCACTTCTTGGATATGGATGCATGGCTTTGTCATTAATTCTATGTTGATGATGCACACTTATTTTCACAGATGTTTCATATCCTTTGCATGAACTTAAAGGCTTGATCACAATTGCCCTTGTGGGTGGGTACAAGCTGTCTGCGGTTGAAGAACCTGCTCAGGGCACACAGGATGCACGCACAAAATATCAAGGTCAAAGATTGCTCGGTGAACCCATAAATCGAAAATGTTCATGCACACTTTTTCTACAGGGATTCTGCAGGTGCCAGGTTGTAGCGAACACTTTTAGAACACACAAGGATAAAAAATGGTAAAGTAGGTGAGACACAGGCGTGTCTTATGGATTTTTCATTTTTTCAACCCCCAAATCTGCTGTGCAAGGCTCTTGTTATTGCGGTTCATGTAATAAGTGTATGCCCCTTGCACACAGCTTAACTGTTGGAAATGGCCATGATGGCCATGGCCTAGTTTGTGTGAGCATCTATTGGTGTCCTTAGGACACCCATACACACCTTGTTACTGTTTGTGCATGCAGAATTGCAGGGTTAGTTAAGGTATGGACGTCTAGAAGAGACAATATTAAATAGATATATACACCATTAAATAAAAGTGTCATTAAATAAATAAAATTGGAAATCAAAAGATGAAATTTGAAATAAAAAAATAAATGTTGAAATATGTGGCATTAAAATAGCCATTAAAAAGCACATTTAATGACGGATTTATTTATTTCATTGTCCAGTGTGAGATGTAAGAGACTATAATAAATATATATGCCATAAAACTCTTAAACAAAAGTGTCATTAATTATTTAAAATTGGCATTAAATAAACTGATTTTTGAGAAAAAATGCGGGACAGTTCTTCTGTTGTGGAGGGTGGTAAGACTTTGTCCGAACACATGAAACAGGTAAACGTCACTTCACTTGTGCATCGGTTACTTTGGTTGATGAAACAACAGGATCTAGTCAGAACTGGATGATAAAGCTGCTTCACTTGAAGCAGCAACAGACAGATGAATAAAATGTGTTTTTGGGGAGAAACTGGGTAGAACTCATCGACCCATCGCAGTTCTCACGCTGTCAGAACCCCACCACCACCACCACCCTTAAACAGCAAGCAGGTCGAGATCCTTCCACTCCCGGGAAATGCTGCAAACAGGACCAGGAAATGTGTCATTAAATCATGAAATGTTTTATTAAGTCATGAAATGAATAAATGTTTCTTAAATGTTTTATTTTATTAAATTTGAATTTTAATGAAATATTTAGTTATCTTGGCTGCACGGTGGCGCAGTGGTTAGCGCTCTTGCCTCACAGCAAGACGGTTCCTGGCTAGGGGACTTGAAACAATATCACCAATGGGGGACCTTTCTGTGTGGAGTTTGCATGTTCTCCCCGTGCATGCGTGGGTTTTCTCCGGGGACTCCGGCTTCCTCCTACTGTCCAAAAACATGCTTCATAGGTTAATTGGTCACTCTACATTGTCTGTAGGTGTGGATGTGAGTGTGTATAAGTGTTTGATTGTGGCCCCTGCGACAAACTGGCGACCTGTACAGGGGTGTCCTCTGCCTTCGCCCATGAGTGGCCGGGTTAGGCTCCGGAAACCCCGTAACCCCGAAAGGGACAAAAACCGGAATAGAAAATGAATGAATGAATAAAATATCGACATATTTGACACTTTTAATTCATTATTTCCAATTTTAAATCATTGACAATTTCATTTTAATAATTCATATTACATATATTTATTTCAATTTGTCTCTTCCAGCCCTCTCTGGCACCATGAAATAATCAAATATGTCATTAAATGTTCAAATGTGCTTTTTAATTTCAATTTTAATACTTTAATGCCACATATAGTTAAACATTTCTTTGATTTCCAATTTTATTTATTTAATGCTAATTTTAATTCATTAATTACACTTTTATTTAACAATTTAATGATGTATATATTTTTTTAATACTGTCTATTCCATCCCACACTGGCCATGAAATAAATAAATCTGTCGTTAAATGTTTAAATGTGCTTTTTAATGGGAATAATAATATTTTATTGCCACATATATTTCAAAATGTATTTATTGATTTCCAATTTTATTTAATGCTAATTTTAAATAATTGACACTCTTATTTAAAGAGTTAATTGTGTATATATTTATTTAATATGGTCTCTTTTGGACCTTCATATTAAGGGGGCAGTACCTGTACCTCATGAGTGGGTGCACCTTACATTAGTTTTACAAATAATTTGCAATAAACTTACCACACACACGACAATGGTTCGTTCCATTTTGATGATGTCCCTTGAGGTGACGGTACAAGCAGCTGGTAAACTAATTATCACCGCTGTCTGAGATTAATTTTAATGATCCAAAGAGCTCTGAGACACAATCCCTGAGTTTAATTGAAAAACTAAGAATTTTATCTTTTTGACACTTTGCATAATAATTTGGAATGCGCTGTATATATAAATAAACGTTTTTATTCAACACCTCCTATTATACATTTTCTTAAACTACCACATCTGACAGAGGAGAATTCAAACTTAGGCTCACCTGTCAAAGAAGGTGGCTAGAAGCCTCCTGAGCAGCACTTTGTGTTTCACTCCAGCACATAGGTGGCAGTTCATTAACTGACCACGTGTCATGAACACACCTGAACCTACAAAATACAAGGACACATCGATATTTTCAGATGCATTGCCTCAGAGGACAGGCCCCCCGTCTTCTGTCACTGTTAATCCCATTACCATGACACAAAATACCTGCCACCAGCTCCACCTTTTCTCCGGGGTCTCCTTCTGTGTAGAGTGATGGATGACAACGATACCCAATCTGACTGATCAGACTAGCTGGCAAAGCCATGTTGTCTCGACCAACCAGCACACAGGGTCGGCGATCGT
The DNA here is from genome assembly GCA_016861445.1 of Oryzias woworae. Taxonomy (NCBI): domain Eukaryota; kingdom Metazoa; phylum Chordata; class Actinopteri; order Beloniformes; family Adrianichthyidae; genus Oryzias; species Oryzias woworae. Next base: position 209,526 of record BOLG01000400.1, read on the forward strand.
TAGCCAGTGGAAGGGGCAACACTTCCAGCTTCTCTTGGACTAAAGTAGAAGGAGATGAATAAAAACTGAACACTAAGAAGAAAATGTAATGTTTGTATGAATGGAATATGATGTGGAAAACTGAGCACGGACTGTAGGGGTTTCCATGATGACTATATATGTGCTGATAGAGTCCCGGGTGGGCAGTGCTGCCATAGTAATCTTCTTCCAGGTCTTCCTCAGTGGGTGGATGAGAAGGAGGTGAATCTGTTGGGATACTGGACCCCGCAGGGCTCGCTCGCCCCCCGCCTGCCAACAGGTAGGACTGCAGCCCTGAAATCAAGCCTCCACCAGTGCTCAGGTAACACAGAGCACTGTTTCTAGTTGACTGCAGGTCGCCAACAACATCTACTCTGTATATGGAGCAACCAAAACATAGGAAGACAGAGAAATACACAAGTTATTTTGAGAAATTTAATTTTTTTTGTTTGTTTGTGTCATTAGTGGACAGTTGAAATGGACAGATAAATTTAACAACTTTACACTTTTGTTTGGTTCGGTTAACATGGCGCTCTCAAGACTGAACCAAAGCAGACCAACACTGTTTGGGAAAAATCCCACAAAGCCAACAGTTGCTTGTTGGAGGTAGTTTGCCAAAAAATCTCTGACCAGGACTAGGAAAATTTGAATAAAATCAGCAAGTCATGTTATTTATCTGCCTATGGCGTATTAACCCTTTTAAGTTACGCTCACACCGTCCCCTGCAAAGCCTGTTCAAGCAACCACTTCCAATTAAAAGTCCATGTAAACATACATTTCAGGCTTCTATATTCAAAACTCTTAAGTTCATACTAAAGCACATGAGAATTTTGATCAATCAGGGACTCTGATTTAGTAACAATCTATAGAAGGTGTCTCTTTTAATTTCACGAAGTTCCAACCATTCAAAAATTGATCATATAAGAGAAATAAATAAATTGCAGTTTGTGTCTGGCATCATTTGTGTTCTATGACATCAAGTCTTTCACATATTGGAATAGCACTGTGAAAGAAAAAGCCTGGAACAAGATTCACCAGATTTGTACCACTTTGACATTTGTTACCAAGCTTCTTCCAACTGTAGGTGGCGGATATGCACTAGTAAACAAAAGAAAGAAGAAGCCTCTTCCTGCTTGCCCAGTGTGAACACCATGGGCTACATTCACATACTAGAATGCACGTTCAGCATTTTCAAGAATGTGAGCCACATGCCCGGTGTGAACATAACATCACAACAGAGATATCACCGGCAACACATAAATAACACAGTTTTCGAAATACCTCAACTTTTCAACTGTCTACCAACTAATGTAAATTCAGCAGATTCTGACGTGATTTTTGCGCCACTTTTTTTGGTCAGACTCTGATGGGATTATGTCATCACATAAATAAGATAAAGATACTTTATTGATCCCAGCTTGGGAAATGGTAGAAGAGTTACGGTAGTTCAAAGAATTTCTAGATTAATGGCACCTACATCTTCTTAGAACTGTACATCAAGCCATGAGACATATCTGTTCGAGCTATTTTGTAATTTACTCTTTTTCATTGGATTTGATTTCACACAGCTACAGTATGTCTAATGGTTTCTGTTTTAAGTGTTTTAACTGATTAAACATTAATAAATCAGATGGTTCAAATATCCTGTTAAACTTCTTTGTGTGTACGTGTCAAACATCAAAGTTCATGTAGTCTGAAACATGGAGGTTCTGCTCTTTTGATTCCTGTTTCTTTTAACATTAAAAAAAAAACATTTTTAGTAAAGTGCAATATGTCATGATGTTTATCTCTGATCACCCCATGTATTAAATGGATTTGAAGTTGTTCCTGTGCGCACCTGGCTTCTCCTCCACTCTCCTCGGCAGGAGGTGTGTCGGCCCTCTCCTGCTTGATCCTGCTGACTGCAAGCAGTAGCTCCTCTGGGCTCAGGGATGGCTGGTCTGCACTGACCTCCTGCAACAGGGGGGTTCCCTGCTGCTGCTGCTGAACCGTCAGGGCATCAAAACCTCCAAGCTCATCTGCTGAGGTTGTCTAGAATAAATTAAAATGAAAAAGTACACAATGCATTATAGTTGAAAATAACTTCAGCCCACCAAGTGACTTTGTAGTTTCTTTTCTGTAAACAAATGCGAGGGAGTTTTGTTTATGCAGCAAATTTCATGAACAGAGACAAATCAAAATGTACAAAATATTGATAATCTTAACGAAAACCTGAAGCACAGCACTGACAATCATCCATACATTTCCTAAACTTTGTAAAATAAAAGATTTTCATGGGGCTTCTCCTGAACTGTAAAAAAAAAAAAAACATTTTAAAATAACAGACTTGCCAAATAGCAAATTTCTTTATTGTAAATAAACATTACTGAATTGGTACTAAAGATTACCAAAGTAATCATAACCATTGTTGAAGTTCCCAAGTTTTTTGTTGGACAGACTCTTGGTTCTGTACACTCAGAATAAATCAACTGAATAGACCCTTTTTTTTTTTGGCGGGGGTTGGGGTGGGGGTGGGGTCTGTCAATCATGCAGGAAATCTGTGTTTAATATTGTTTTGTTTATTTTTCTTAAAACTAAAGTTACTACTGAAAGGCCGTCAAATACCTCCAAAGATTTGTGCACGAATGTTTTAGAACTGCTGCTCTAGTCTGCCCAGGCCTTGTAATAATTTAATATAAAAAATGCCAACCTTTTAAATAGCAGGGCATAAACTTTGGTATTTTTGAAAAAGGACATTAAACTTTTTGATTAGCCAGGGTTACCCAAAAATACAGTAGTTTTTCTGCAGTTACATGAACTGCACTGACAAATCACAGAGAAGCGGTTCATCCACCTTGCTACTGGGTATGTAAAATGACTCCTAAAACAAACTTAGGTTGTAGATGATACTCTGGTTGCAATAAATCAAGGTTTTTATTTTATTTTAACATTTTACAATACTATGGTCGCATATTATTTTAAGACACTGATATTTATTGAAGCAAGTAAACTTGAGCCCTCCAGAATGATCAGATATTTAAACATTAAATTAAAAATGAGAATATATATTTTTTAGTGTATATTACATGAATATACTATATATTTGTTTTCAATTGTTTTTCATATAGTGCTGTCTTAATTAAGTTTTTGGGGAAAAAAAGCTAAAAGACTGAGGTCAAACATGAAAAATACAATTTTAAATTTTAAAATGTAATTCCTTTGGGATCTTAATGTTTTTTTTCTTAAGTTGTAGTGAGCAATAATTTTTCCATTCATTAAGTTATCAAGTTGTGATGCTACAAGACTTTCTTGACTAGAAGTTCTGCATTTATTTGATGCTAAATTTTCTTCTACATTAAGTAAATGCAGAGCTCCCAAATAGGACGTCCTCCAGCATTCATATTTAAGCTTAAGGTTTATGTTCACACTGAGTATGTGAGACACTGAAAGTGCTAACTGAGAGTTTAGCTCATGCTGTTCGCACTGGACAAGTAGGGATGGGATTCTACTTCCTTTTCTTTTTCTTCTGTTTACTAGTGCATTGTCCGCCATCTACAGTTAGAAGTGGTGAAAATCTCTCGAAGTTTGCTCCAAAGACTAGGTACTGAATAACTCCAGCCGGGTACAAACCTCAATTAATAATTTCTCCTCAATTACTAATTTCCAAATGATTGGCACTGTGAAGTAAAGGGGATGCCATCCATATATCACTAGCAAATCTGAGTCCCTAATTGGTCAAAGTTCGACCTTGCTTAACTTTCAACATACATTCAGTGACCATGCATTTGGCATGTACAGTCTACACGTACAGTCTTAAAAATGTAGGTAGCTACGCGTGAATGTGAGTTTTAAACATGGAAGCCCAAAACCTGTATTTACATGCATTTACAAAGACTTCATTGAGAGTGGTCGCTTGAATGTGTGTTGCAGAAGGTGGTGTGATCGTAGCTATAGATTTCCTGGCTACATGAACCTGCAGTTAACATTCAAAACCCAGTGGCAGAAGCAGCTCTTTCTGTATAGATACAAGTGATGATGAAGTGTTATGCCAAAATTAGCATGCTAGTTTTCAATAGGAAGAATAAATTGAGAGTTGTTTGCGCCCATCATTTGCACTGACACAAACGTGGAAAAGTGGCTACATGGAAGTAACAGGAGGTCAGTCTACTGTTCTGTCATTGACCTCATGTACTGTAGCATTGGATCAAACACATTTTCCCTAACTGGAGCTTTAAACCTCTCAGGGTGTCCAACTTACAGTGAGTACGGAAAGTATTCAGACCCCCTTAAATTTTTCAGTCTTTGTTATGTTGCAATTTCAGGTCATTTTTTTCCTCATTAATGTACACGCAGCACCCCATATTGACAAAAAACACAGAATTTTTGACATTTTTGCAGATTTATTAAATAAGAAAAACTGAAATATCACATAGTTCTAAGTATTCAGACCATTTGCCCAGTATTTAGTAGCAGCACCCTTTTGATCTAATGGAGCAATGAGTCTTTTTGGGACTCAAAAAGACTCATGATGCAACAACAAATGATGCAACAAGTTTTTCACTCCTGGATCTGGGGATCCTCTGCCATTCCTTCTTGCAGATCCTCTCCAGTTCTGTCAGGTTGGATGGTAAACGTTGGTGAACAGCCATTTTCAGGTCTCTCCAGAGATGCTCAATTGGGTTTAAGTCAGGAATCTGGCTGGTCCATTCAAGAACAGTCATGGAGTTGTTGTGAGGCCACTCCCTGGTTATTTTAGCTGTGTGTTTAGGGTCATTGTCTCGCTGGAAGGTGAACCTTCTGCCCAGTCTGAGGTCCTGAGAACTCTGGAGAAGGTTTTTGTCCAGGATATCACTGTACTTGGTCACATTAATCTTTCCCTCAATCACAACCAGTCGTCCTGTCCCTGCAGCTGATAAACAGTCCTACAGCATGATGCTGCCACCACCATGCTTCACTGTTGGGACTGTATTGGACAGTTGATGAGCTATGTCTGCTTTTCTCCATACATACGGCTTAGAATTAAGATCAGAAAGTTCTATCTTGGTCTCATCAGACCAGAGAATCTTATTTCTCACCATCTTGGAGTCCTTCAGGTGTATTTTTAGCAAACTCCATTCAGGTTTTCATGTGTCTTGCATTGAGGAGAGGCTTCAGGTCACTCTGCCACAAAGCCTCTACTGGTGGAGGGCTGCAGTGATGGTTGACTTTCTACAACTTTCTCTCATCTCCAGACTGCATATCTGGAGCTCAGCCACAGTGATCTTTGGGTTCTTCTTTACCTCTCTCACCAAGGCTCTTCTCCCCTGATAGTTCAGTTTGGCCAGACGGCCAGCTCTAGGAAGGGTTCTGGTCATCCCGGACATCTTTGATTTAAGGATTATGGAGGCCACTGTGCTCTAAGGAACCTTAAGTGCAGCAGATATGTTTTTGGAACCTTGGCCAGATCTATGCTTTGCCACAATTCTGTCTCTGAGCTCTTCAGCTCTTTGACCTCATGATTCTCATTTGCTCTGACATGCACTGTGAGCTGGAAGGTCTTATATAGACAGGTGTGTGGCTTTCCTAATCAAGTCCAATCAGTAGAATCAAACACAGCTGGACTCAAATGAAGGTGTAGAACCATCTCAAGGATGGTCAGAAGAAATGGACAGAACCTGAGTTAAATATATGAGTGTCACAGCAAAGGGTCTGAATACTTAGAACCATGTGATATTTCTGTTTTTCTTTTTTAATAAATCTGGAAAAATGTCAAAAAATTCTGGGTTTTTTGTCAATATGGGGTGCTGTCTGTACATTAATGAGGAAAAAATGAACTTGAATGTTTTTAGCAAATGGCTGCAATATAACAAAGAGTAAAAAATGTAAGGGGGTCTGAATACTTTCCGTACCCACCGTAAGTACATGGACCACCTGTAATTCTAATACCTGAGAATCGCAGCAAAGTGGAGAAGATGATGCCTTCATCATCATCAGCTCCATGCCTCGCTCCACAATATTTTGGATCTGCAGGTATCCCGCGGTGTACATGAGCACCAGCTGCTCACTGGCAGCCATGCTGAGGCGGCCTGTGTAACAGAATGAGAGAATCTGCTGGAAACATGTTGGCGTCACTGAAGATGGCAGCTCAAAAACCGCCTGAGAGGAGGAAGGTAATGGGGACGACGAAGAAGAGGAGGGTTCGGACGCAGAGCTGAACAGATCTCTAAAGTAGAGTGAGGAGGCAGCCAACACGGCCCGGTGCGCCTTGAAAGCCCGACCTTGCACCAGAATGGAAACATCGCAGTAGTGGCCGAGCAGGCGCTGCTCATTTAAACTTCCCAGCACGCTGCTCCCGAAGTCTGGGATCTCCACTTGCAGAAGTCCCTCTGACATGGTGAACCACTCCACAGTGAGACAGGACAGGAAGTTACTGGCAGGCTGAGGTGTTTAGGTGTCAGGGATGCTGAGGAGATTTCCACCAGAAGGTTTCAGATCCATGAGGTCAGGGAGGTTTGGGTCTGATCAAGGTCAGAGGAAGAGGTGGTGGATCAAAATGGAAGAAGCCATCAGAGTGAAACGGAATAGCTGGAATAACAAAAAAAGGGAGTGAAGCTGTAGCACAAGTTTAGAATATAGACAATTCTATATCTGCCTTTTTGTTCCATTTGAAAGCTCTTGTAGAAAAGTGTCTAAAGACAGTAAAACAATCTCAGTGCAAGAATAAATTCTAAGGTAAGAATTGTTTAACTAAACAAAAACAAAAAAAATCAAAACTTTCATGTAATTGATGAAATGAGGACGAAGAAACTCTTCACCCTGGTATCCAAACATCCCAACATCTGTCTTTCCCAAACAACTTCCAGCTTGTCAACATTTTTACCAGATATCACTCCTTTGTCTGGGGGAGGACGAACCATAAAACACTTTCATTGGAAGACTTATGGTAGAATTTACACCCTAACACTGGAAGGTTGTGGGTTCAAGTTCAGGGTAGGGTCATATCAAATACACTAATAATGGTACCCAATGTCTCCAGTGCATGGGATGGTGGTGGTGGTGGTGTGTGATAGAACCATTTAGCTCACTGCTCCGTGATGGGACTTTAACCTATGGAGTCATTCTGATCAGATCATGACGCAGAAATGAACAACTCGAGGTTCGTCTTGTTTTCTTTTCTAAGTAATCCAGCTTTCACAAATTTAAACTTGTTGGGCATGCCTTATCCAGGGAATCAACAGAAGGTAGGGCAACGATATCTGGCAAACAATTAGGACTGTGGGCCCTGGAGTTACCCTGGGTAACTCCAGATTTACTTAAGATTTTCAGCTATATGTCATTACAGTCCGCTGTAGTTGAGAACATGTTGTTGCCATTAAACAGGACAGATTGCTATGCCACTGCAAGTCAGCTGTGACATTATCTAGTGCAGCCCACTGGATTCTAGTACAGCTGCTGTCAGACTCTTTGTGTATTTCAGCCCATAATAGTTTATATCAGGGGTGTCAAACTCAAGTCCTCAAGGACCGACACCTCTAGTTTATATGTAGCAACAGTCTCAATCGAAAGACATCAAAGGCAGTCTGAAAAATATCCACTAGAGACTGCTCTACAGTCCATCATGTCGCAAATCCAAAAGATCCACCAGACAGCTGTTGAGGTCTGAAACAGTCTGTTATGCTCTGCTACAGTCTAGGACAGTCTGCACTATTTACTATGAACTATTACAGTAATTAAAACAGTTCTACTAGTATACAATAGCTCAAAACAATGCACTGCGGTCTATCAGTCCACACTCTGCCTCTGACTTGTTTGACTACTAGCTACACACTGCTACAGAGAAGAATATTGTCATGCAATGTACTACTTTAACTCCTCACTGTGCTCTGCTGAAGCCTCATCGTTTGAGTTTGAGAAGGAAGGCAAAAAACATTCAGGATGTGGCTGTGAAAGAAGAACAACCAACACTGTTGTCTACTGCAATCCACAGCAGAGAGCTTTGCTCCATTCTTCCAGAGTCATCCACTGTCAACATGCAGATGACTACAGTAAGCTACACTCTTTGAACAGATCATTCTGCTTCTGTCAGTTGTGGTCCAGATCAGTCTGATGTTTCCCTCTTGTGAAATGAAAAGCAGGGCAGTGAATCATAATGTGTTCTACTACAGTCTGATACACAGGATTACAGGATGGCCTGTTATAGTTTGTCAGTGATAGTCTTCTACAAGTCATTGTAATTGACTATAGTTACAGTCTCTAGCAGCTCATAAAAGTATATGTTTTCTACCATATTGTACAGAAAGCTGTATGTTTCTCAACTATAGTCCTCTACAATCGTTAGCTATAGCTTTCTAAGCACTACAGTATACGATCTCAAATCTGTAGCATCCCACAACATTTTACAACACCTTTATAGAGGTTCCAATTGATTGCATAAGAGAACTGAGTGACCCCTATCCCCTTATGTTCCAAATAGGAAATAATTCCTGGTTCCAAGAAGCCAACATCCCATAGACTTCTAGAGAGAAATAAACAGCTATTACTCAATTATTCTATTGGTCAGAATAACCATTCCTGCTTTACTTCAATTTTTTTATATGTTCTTGCGAATTCAATTTTTTTCACAATATTTTTTCTTTATCGCAAGTTATTCAAATTGTAAATTGACGAATCGGACGCATCAACAAAAACATGTGGTGTCCGCTGGCCCCCACCTCGGAAGTTAAGGATGTTTGATTGACAGATTCTACGGAGCTTTCTTTCAGTGGAAGGGGTGTGGACTTCCTACAAGCTCATTCCTTGGCGACAGTAGTTGCCAGAGTCCAACTCGGACCAATCAGTGTTTACTGTCGTCGCCTGGTACCAAATGGCGGTGTCCGTATTGCGGAAAAATGGTGACTGAATTGACTTCCTTCTGCTGAAGCCAGAAGTATAACATTTTTTATGAGTGACATCACACGCACTCAGTCCAGTTTTCTTATATAGTCAATGGAGGTTTCCCTCATGTTTTTTCTACCTTTCCAAGATGATCTGCCTCAGTCCACAAAGTCTGTGGAAGTTCGCCGCTGTTGCTGTATGTTGCTATATTCATAAGTCAGAGCATTCTAAAGTAGACAAATATCTAACATGCAGCTTTACTGGAAACACCACACATGGTCTGTGAAGATACTGTTAAAGTTCCAACTACAGGGTTTCCTTGGTTATTGGGAGGGTTACGTTCTAAAAATATCTCGGGATTGGGGAATCTGCAAAGTAGGGTTATAGATGTTTTAAGGCTATAAAGCTCCTCACTGACAAACATTCTACACTTTTCTCAGACAGACATGAAAATTTTCACACTTTTCTCTCTCGTTTAAACTCTAAAACTTAAAACTTTATTGAAAAATAAGTCCAGTATCACAGAATAAAAACAAAGTACTGATCGCTATCCGGGATTTGCATACATTTGGTAAACTGAATGCATTCTGTACAGGAGTCATGGCATGGATGCGTTTGATTGACAAGGTCATCAGCCAATCAGAACACCAGACAATGCAACGTGAAACAAAAAAACATGTAAAATTGCACTGAAAAACATCCATAAAATAGTGTGACCGGGATGGATGAACCGCAATATAGCGAGGTATTGCTATGTTGGATGCCTAATACAGAATTTATGTTTTTATGGAATGTTTTAAATAAAACAAAAGGAGTTGGGAAATTTGCGTTTTTGCAATGGTATTGTTGGGTTTAGCAGGTAATTGGAGTCGTCATCATCATTTCAATTGCCTCTTTGTTTTTGGTAACTAAAATGTTCAAGCATTATCTGACCATTATGTACTGATAAATTTAACTTTTCACTGTGGCAGAGTAACAAGACAATGGAAGCAAGCACACAAATGGGATGCCAACGGGGCTTTTATTGAACTGCAAGAGGGGCTTACCTGACATTCAAAAACAATATTCAAGTCAATCTTTATTTTTTTATGCAACAAATAACTGATTCATCTTAAACTTTGACCACATTGTCCCTAAAAGTTGTAGTCGATGTTAAACAACTAGTGATAGTGAATAAACATTCACATGTGCTTTTGGGTTGTAGATTATTCTGCACTTTATTTCCCAGATCAAAGCTTTGGTAACTTATCTCAAATTAAAATACAACAACCTGGCCATACTTTTGCATGTGTAGCCTACCTGACAGATGCATTTGTTTTCAAAGTCCAGCTTTGGAAGGGACTTGTATTTCAATTTAATTCACTTTATTTATGAAGCGATATCCATATCCAAGCCATATCACGATCAAGGTTTTTTCTCAGGACAAAAGCAATTGCTATATCCTACTGGTGCAGCCAGTAGAACCAAATCTCAAATTTAAAATGATTTCTTATTCATATATTTCTTATATTCAACAAACAGAAACTTTGAAACAGAACTAACCGGCTCCTGCTGTTTATCAGTGTGAGCTGACACCTTGGACCTGGACTGTTTTGCCCTCCTAGTCAGCACGCATGTCATGTGACTAAAAATGATCAGTCCACCGCCTCCATAATCTAGAGTGGTCCAAAACAGTCTTCTATATACCACTGTAGTCTGAAACAGTCGACTGCAGAATCCAGCTCTGAGCAGTCTTCTAGAACACACTACAGTCTGGTGCAGTCTTTCAGGTTCCTATGATCTACTGCTTTCAGGTACAGTCATCCTCCACAGTCCAGCACTGTCCTTCGTAGCACATTACAGTCAAAAACAGAACAGCACAGCCCATTACAGCTCTGACTCTGACTTGTTTGGCCCAAGGAAGTCCAGTTCAGATAAGTTCATGTCAGGGTTGTTGTTGTGTATATTAAAGCTGCAGACAGACAGACGGATGGATGGATGGCAAAAAGACAACAGTGTAAACACGGAGAAAGACTGGTTTAAAGAGACTTGACATTTATAGAGACAGTCAGCAAAGATACAGTTAAAACAAGATGGATGTCAGACAGACAGACAGACAGAAGAACAGCTCCTCACCTCCTTCTGCTCCTCTTTCTCCTGTGCTTCTCCTCCATGCAGCAGGCAGGACGGCGTGCTGGGAGAGGTTCTCTTCTTCTCCTCAGCTCAGTCGTATCGTCTGATGTGTCACAGAAGGGAGGGGGTTGTGGGGAGGCAGCGATACAGCAGACAGCCGAGGAGGAAGAGGAGGAGGAGGAGGAGTCATCTGAGGACAAGCAGGGAGCTAATGCGGCTAACTGCCCTGCAGAGGATGGGAGCCGGCATCATCAGAGCTCGTCGCCGCAGAGACAAACACACACAGCAGGACTGACAGTCAACCAAGAACGCATGCGAAAACATCAAGCACACATGCAGCCGCTGGATGTCTGTGTGGACTCACACATTCTTCTGTGTGTTAGTCTGTGAGTCTGTGAGGGTGTGTGCGTTTGTGTGTCTGTGTGGCATGACTTGGCCAAATGCATAGCGCTGCATTGCAGTACTGAGGCTGAGTTGGCATGCTGAGTACATAACGTGCATACTGCGACTGAGTGCCAGTCCCACAAACACACACACACACACACAATGCAGCCTCAGCTCTCATTATGAGTTCACCTTTTCTTACATGAGACACAGTTGCTGCAGAGAGACTGTCTGACTAAAGACACATGCCGTCACATAAATATATGTTGTGGGGGTCAAATATGTTCACGAGTATAAGCGTTTAAATGAAAAACACAAACATCAAGACAATCTTTGTCCTGACGATGTTGTATTTGGAGTTTCTTTCAGATAAATACTGTTTTTATGATTTTAAAGCTATGAAAGTCTGCTCAAAGGTTAGGGGCAGCCACTAGAACCCTAGAACTAGAGCTGCTACTCACAAAAGTTATTCAAAGAAGTAGTGAGACAACACAAAACCACATTTGTAGGGAACGCACAGAACTTAAGTTTACATCACCATTAGACCTGCTTGATGGGTAACACCTGAGAGCCTGGGCCCTCCTAGAGGAGTCAGTTTATGTGTGCTCAAAGAGCTGGTTTGCCACATTTGACTGATAGGGAAACTTGAAGCTGGAGTTCAGCAAAACTAAGTTTCAGTATTGTTTAGACAGAGAGAAGCTTCAAAGAAGATGTTCCAAGAAAACTGTGTTCTCAATTTCAAAGGAAGTTTTAAAGTTATTATGGGATGACCTCAGGAGCTATGGCTTGACAGACATTTTGTGGCAGTTTGAAATTTGGGGATTTTCACATTTTCGCACAATAGTTGGGAGGAGAAAACCTGTTCGAGCGATGTTCATGAAATTCATGCACACAACACAAGGTTAAATCTACAACCAGAACTGAAGTCTACTTGGTCTCAGAAAAAGGGCGCCATTTTGAATTTTAAAAACACCTTTTGTACCAGGTCCAAATGTAAACTCATTCAAGTGACTTGGATCTCTTGGCTCTTTACTCTTTGAGCATCATTGGGAACTACTTGGTAAAAAATGCTGAAATTATGTGTTTGTGGATTTTGAATCAGGTTAGTGTGACAAGCTTGCAGAAGTGGTATTCCTCTGTTGCTTGTACACTTTTTACTGGAATATGTAAAAAGTAAAATGTAACACATGAAACCATGGCTCAAGCCGAGCAAAAAAAAAATAACATGCAACCTAAACATATTAGGAATGTTGGCCTGGTTAACAAAAACCTTCAGTTACCAAGGAAAATTTACTTTGGCTGATTCTTCTTCAAATTTCAGACCTGTTACTCATTCCCAGGTAACTATAACATAAAATGTTTACTATGTAAATAAAACCAGCAGAAAAGCTTCATTTTGGAATACTGCTTTTTTTTTTTTAAATGAATTTGTCGTGTGCAGCTCTGACCAGCTTAGTTGACTGTAAAAACAATAATAACAGTGCTTTCTCATCTTTAATTTTAACAACATTTTTCATTTTGATTGGCAGCAAAACAGAATGTGCGTTGATATCTCAATCAAAAACCTGCAAAAGACAAGTCAGCAACAAGATTTATTCACACACATGAACAGGTTTCAAACATCACTCCAAACAGCACAGTAGGAATGAAACACTTAAGTCCAGGAAGAGTCCTATTGAGTGATTAATTTAAAAGGAAAGCACAACTCAAACACACTACCCAGGTGGAAATCCACAAAGAACTAAAGCTACGGTAAGAAATAAATATCAAAGCTACCGGCACATCTTGGTCACATTTCCATTCAATAAATAAATTTTTAAAGATAAAAAAATAATAATTTTTCACATTATTTTACCCTATATTCCTTTTGTTTTTTTAACGCACTCCTGCTGTTGTCTTTTTTTATTCTGCATCTGTACCTAAGAAAATAAGAAAATAAAAAAAATAAGAAAATATTTGTATTTTACATCTATTTTCTGAAAAGAAAAAAGTAGAGAATGGCCACCAGGTGGCGCCCAATCTCTCCAAATCCTTAACAGAGGGTGGGATGGATTAATCTATTTTCACCACGAGCCCAACACAGTTTATCTATGACTTCAATTGAACTTTTAATCCAAATTAACCTATCTTTTAATCTTAGCCTGGAATAAAAGTAATCCTTCCTGAACTGAGTTTCTTAACCTGCTAAAAAAACGAACCCTCTTGTTTTCCTAAATTCTCATGGTTCTCCTACAAGGCCCAACATGGCTCGACACACAGATGTAAACACAAACAGAGTCTTTGTGCAGAGGGAGGTGAGGGATGAGACGACAGGTGTGTCGGCAGGTTTGGCACAAAGTGACCTCAGGCTCCATGATCCAGTTTAGGTTTCTGTCAATTCCCTCTTCACGTCCCGCTAGAGGGATTCTGGGAAATGCAGTCCAGTTTAAAGAGTTCAACTCGTAATTCTTCACAAACAGGCTGGTTTAGAGCGTCCCATTTAAATCTAAAAAACAAAAATGCAAAAAATCCTGGTTCGGATTCAGAGTCCAGTCTGGTCCAAGTTTAGCAAGGATCAGACTTTTCACTTTTGTTAACAACAAAAGCAGATTCCTCGTCTTTTGAACACTAAGCATTCATAACAGCTCTGCTGGCTTCATTGAGAACCGAATCGGGCAAACTCCACACTGGAACCAGTTTGAACCGGTCTGAATCAGGTCAAACGTGGAGGCGGGAATGTCGGAGCTTCCACCTCCTGGAGCGCACCTTGAAGAAGAAGAAGAGGAGCATGAGGAAAAGGCAGGAGGACACATACAGCACCACACACAGACTCATGTCCACGCTGTTAAAGCCCATGCCCAGAATCCACACCCCCCTGCCTTCTGCCTCCCCCATCTCTAAATCCTTCATCTCCAGCCTCGGGCTGGGCTGCGCTGGCTGAGGCTCTGGCTGCTCCTCGGCTTTCATTCCTCCTACTGCTCCTCCACGGTCTTCCACGTTTGACTTGCTGGTGGGAAGAAGATCAAAAGAAGGAGCGGGGACACGTGGTGGAGTCAGGGAGTATTTGGGGGACAGGTTGGAGGCACTGTAGTGGTGTCGGAGAAAGAGAAGAACATTGTCCAGGTTCCACACATGGACCCCGTTTTTCTCTTCGTGGCAGGAGGCGCAGAGGGAGGGGCTCGGCCACTGTGCTTTGGGGAACAGGGGGTCATCGCTCAAAGAGCCTAAGGAAGAAGAGAGGAGCGGGACACAGATACTTTCAGATCTCTGGTTCAGGAGTCAGACTGAAGTCGGTTCCTGCGGTTGTGTGCATATGTGCAGACCTGCCAGCCGTGCGTTGACCTGGTTGTGCTGGTTCCACAGCCACATAATCTGCTGCCTTGGACTCTTCACCTCGTGAATGCCGGCGGCCACTGCCTGCTCAAAGTGCCAACTGCACTCCTGGCAGCCAAAGAATGTCCGGATATAATGCCGCATCACCTGGAGCACCGGAGCGGCCTCGACCTCCAGACCTGTAGGGAAAACACACAATCTGTCACACAAAGCAACCATGAAGAAAAAAGGAGGAAGAAGGAATCTTCATCTGGTCCACATTCTGCAGCACTGTAAAATATTAGTATGGTGGCATCAATACACCATTAAAGCCTTCACCTTAAAGACTCACTCCAGTCATCTTCTGATCTATTGTAAAAGCGCTCCCAGTAGTGTTCTTATGATAGTTATGGTGTTTTTAGCCAAAATCTAAAAACCTGTCATTTTCTAGGACATAGTTTCTACAGAGCAACAGGAGTTTAATAGAATTTCACCTCTGAATTGTGGGCGGGACTGTTGGCATGGTGCAACCCCGTCCCCACTGCAGAGAATCCTTTGTTTACATGTTCTCCTGCTACCTTCCTGCCCTCCAACCCCCAACCAAACATTACCAGTACAAGAAAAATGACGTACAATATCAAAGCCAAGAAAACCTCCACAATGTGTGACTACAGAGTTATGTTAACTTAAGATTTAATGTCCTGGCCTCTATGAAGAATCGTACTCAAAGCCCTCACTAGCCAGTTCTCTGATTACTTAACACACAATTCAAAAGAGAATTCTCAAAGTAGAAGTTGGTAGAGAATAAGTAAAATACACCACAAGAACCTGTAGACTGCTGACCTTTGACACCTTCACCCCTCATGCCCTTTAACTGGACATTAGCAGGCAGGAGGAATTTATTTCTGTATTCTCAAAAAACAGAAAAATCTCTCTCTTGCATCTTGAAGGTCTGGATTTTCTGGGACTGTTTGTACCTGTGTTGTCTAGCACATTGGGCATGGCATCATGCTGCACGGTCAAAACATGAAACAGAGTCCAGAGGGAACATGGGTAGCCTCGGAGCCCGGGCCTGCTACCCTGGCAGCCAACCCAGCGTAGCTCCTCCCTCAAAAACACACCTGCAATCTGCATAAGAAACAAGAGCTGAGCTGCTGCTCCATGTGTCTAAATGTGTAAACCTGTTTGTGCGTCTCACCCTCATCTTGTTGTTCACTAGGTCCAGAACGGCCTGGTAGGGGATTCGCTGTATTGGCAGACTGAGCAGCCAATCAGAGAGCGTCTCCATCAGCTTCACCACTGAGCCTCCACCTGGATACAGCTGCACAGCCAGAAACGTCTTTCAGTGTTTTCCAGAAGCACCGAGGAGCATCTTGCTGGTTCACTGCAACAGTTCTTCCGTGCCAATAAAGCTTTTTCTAGCAGATTGCAGCAGAACTACAGGGTTACCATGGAAACTAAATTGCACATTTAACTTTCAGAAAGACGAGAATTTAAATCTCCTGAGCTTTGTGACTTTAAGTTACAGTCCAAGTTGAAACTTATAACTGACACACACACAAAAATGGTTCTGCAGTCCAAACCCAAAACACCCCTCCTCTGCCCCCCGTTCCCCCCACCCCAAATCCCCAGAATTCAATCTGTGTAACCTTACCACATGTTGCTGCCATATTTAGGATTCATATGAATGTGCTGCTTTCTAACACAGCCAGCCCCTTTTTTAAAAAGTTGCAATATTATGTAAACTTTCAAGGTTCAAGGATACCATCGATAATAGAAATTTCCAGAACCCTCATTTCAACTTGACCATAGTACAGCACTATTGTAGTAACAAACAAAGACATCCTGCTTTTCTACCTTTTTTTAAATGGAGATTCTCATCCATTTAATAAGGTGTAGATGTAATGCAGTCAACTGCCACCAGAGAGAGCTCTAAGCATGCAAAGACACTGGATAAAAACCTTCAAATCACAGGGAAGCCAGCCATCAGTTGTTCGGGTCAACCACATCTTTAACTGAGATGATGGAGGTTAAATCCAGAGAGGAGGGAAAATACAGAAACTAAGAACGTGTTTCTTTCAACAAATAGAGCTCATATTATGGGGTCAAATCAAGATTAGCTTGAGGTAAATGACAAACCAGATTGTTTTTTTGTATTTTCAACTTGTTTTTTGTTTCTTCTCATTCTTTGCTTTCAGTCGTTAATTTACAGTTTCTTTTCAGAGATTATCCTAATTTTATGTGGCAGTGGCGCTCAGCTCAATGGCTACTGGAAAATGATTGACATTGGGCGATAGAGGTTATGCTGATGTTATTTCCACGACAGAGCAGCATCTGTCGTTGGCGCCGCCTGTATCATTTCCTTACAATCTAATGTAACTGCTCAAACCTGTAATTGAAACTCCAGACTTTGACAGACTGAAACCTGAAAACATGTGCGTGAGGTTCTTCGTTTGTCAAAGTAAGTATCTATCATTACTTA
Organism: Oryzias woworae; assembly: GCA_016861445.1. Taxonomy (NCBI): domain Eukaryota; kingdom Metazoa; phylum Chordata; class Actinopteri; order Beloniformes; family Adrianichthyidae; genus Oryzias; species Oryzias woworae. The sequence continues at coordinate 226,645 of BOLG01000400.1, forward strand.
CCTTGGAAACCAAAGTGACAAAATCCTTGAAAACCTTTAGCTTCTCTTCCTCCAACATGCTGTGAGAGGCGAGTTCCACTCTCAGCAGGTAGTGAAGTGCAGACTCCAGATCAGCTGTGTACACCTGAGACCTGCAGACAGAAATGCTTTTCTCCACATTCTGTTTCTAATCAGTACAACAGATTACAGATTCAACTCTTCAACTTAATCTGATTGGTCACTGTTTATAACTACTGGTAACATAATTTACAGTAGATAATAATCTTGAATTATTTGGAGTGGATTTGAATATACTTTGTATTATGTTAAGTGAAGCACCAGTGAGTTCAGTTTATGTTCCTGTGGTTTGATGTTTCCTTCACCCTTCCTGTAGGACACTGAGATGCTGTGCTTCCAAAATAAACTAAATGAAAGTCCAGACTCTGACCTGTTAAAGTCCCTCCAGGGTTCTGAGGCCTGTTTGCCTGATGACGGCCCCACATGGGCAACGGCCGAACTGCCACGACGCTGAACCCCAGGCAGCATCCTCAGCAGGGAGGAGAAGAAGAAACGGAGCTTCTTCTCGCTTCAGGAGGAAGTGAAAGGACATTAGTTAGTGAAGCACGCCTGACGGGCTGTCTTTATGCCCTTCTCCAGCTGAGTTTGAAAACAAAAGTGGGTGGAGCCAGATTAGTTTTCCAGGAAGGGTTTGCTACACAGACAAGTCAGGACCCCAACTTGAAGCTGAACAGAAACAAACACAAATACACTGCAACCTGCTAACGATTTTCTCCACTGTGCTTGGAGAGATGACTGGAACCCCATCGTTCTATTTTATGTCAAGCAGTGAATTGTTGGGGAAGGGGCACTTTAATGGACAGGTAACTGTTAAATTGTTAGCTCTAAAACAGGGGTGTCAAACTCATTTTGGTTCAGGGGCCACATTCAGCGTGAGGCTTGGGAAACCAAACTGCATCTTACCCAGACGTGTCACGCGCTTGCAAAGATCTGCTGTTTGTTTCTGGATCTCTTGTTCTGATAGTCTGGCTGTTCCTTTGCTCCCCCTAGTGGTGGAATTGCGCGTTTCAGTCAGTTCTTTAAAGAACCAGAACTCGATACAGGAATGGGCTAGAAATTTGCTTTTTTCCCCCAACATCCTTATTTTTTTTTTCATGACTGGGCCGGAATAGGGCTTTGGATACAGCCCGTTGGCCATCTGATACCCCTGCTCTAGAACCTCCTTGCAGCTACTGATGGCATGTTTGCCCGCCCACTGACACAGTATTCTTAAAAGTGAGGTTATGAAGATGCCTTATCTGGAAAACAGCAACAATACGAGAAGGAAAATCTGGAATCAGAAAGGCTCAAACTAGGAAATTATTGTGAGATTTGAACAGCTAAAGTCGGTCAGTTTATTTCTACAGCACTGGTCCAGAGCCTCAAAATCCCACACAATAGTAAAATCCAAAATCATGAAATCATAAAAAGATAAAAACAAATAAATATAAAAAAGGCTCCCTAAAACTGGTATTTTCTAAAAAAAAAAAAAAAAAAGCAGCCATCATCCTTCTAACGTTAGGCAACAGGTTGCTGAATATTACGGATTACTATTATGGTACACTGCTGTAATAAATCCATGTATAGAGTAAATATGGATTTATTTATTTATTTCAAAATTTATATTTAGAGATTCACGCAGTGAAACAGGTTTTTCTTTAAAATGTCCAACTTGAACAGGTTGTTGAACGAATGTACATGTAAAGAATTTAAAACTGCAGGAGTTTTTCTGTCAACATAAATAACAACATAAACGTTTATTTGGAAGAAAACATTACGATAACCTAAAGAGCATGGATTAATGAGAATGCTTGGCTGTGTGTCTGCAGGTCAGATAGTTCCTTTGACCTGCTGGGACTTACCTGTGCAGGTGTGCATGCGTCCCATTTGGGTGCAGCAGATAGACAGAGGGGAAAGATGTGATCTTCAAGGCGTTCAGTAGGGGGAGATCGGAGCTCAGACCTCTTTTAACTTGCACACCTGAATAAAGCAGCAGGTCCAAGATCACCTGACACACACAGAAGTTTCAGTAAGTTTGTAAAAACCTGAACTTTAACCATCTAACCATCAAACTGCATTCCTGTCTCATGAGGGTTGCTGTGTGGACAGGAGTCATGATAAAAGACATTTAACCAATCCAAATGTTATCACTGTTACAGACACAGACATCTTGATAACTGTGATAAGAACACAAATGATCTGGATGAGGTACAAAAATATCTTTGAAAGAACATGCATTTTTGTGAACTCACCTCCCGTCCAACGTACGAATCCGACTCCTCCACAAAAATGGCAGTGTAGTGGTCTGACTTTTGACCGAGGAGGGGGAGGAGTTTAGCGGAGCTGCAGGCAAACATCAGCAGAGTTTAACCACAGAGCAGAGTTCTGATGAGGAGGTTTGGTACTGGTACCTGTACGGCTCTAGTGAAGGGCAGCGTTGGGGCCACTCCAGGCTGGTATGGTTTTGCAGGATGTTCACCATCAGCTGACGGATGGCCTGGACCCCCCTGTCTGCACCTGAACAAACACAAAAACTCTGTTTCTCCTGATGTTACTGAAATCAAAACAAATGTGATCTTTTTAACTATTTGCAGCTTTGGCTCCAGTATTGGCGTTCTTTCGACTACTGTAACTCTTTAACCGGTAACACAATTGACGTCATTCCAGGGGATTTTGAGTTGTAAAAAAAGCAGCTTTTCTCTGTATCAGAATTTGTTGGAATTACATAAATTGTGTAAATTTTTTGTATCTTTCATAGCCAAAATGGCTGCAATCATTGTTTTGAGGAAGACATGTTGAAACAACAGGAACAAAGAGAGGTTTCTTGCTTATGTAGAGACTCTTGAAGACCACAAAAACATTACTGAGAATGCTGTTCCAGGATAGCAGTCTGCATCCTGGCCAGGCACCACCTCTTGTGTTCTGGCACATTGGGAGTCCTCACTGCACCCCATCCTTGTTTGAGGGCCATCATGGTTGACCAGCTGCAGAGTGTGCTGCAATGGTCTTTGTTTACACCTGTTTCATTTGCGTTCATTATCTACTCTCCATTGTGTTGATTTAATATAAACCAGAGCTCATGCAGATTGAGGCCTCCTGCTGACTGCGTCTGCTTTACATTCCGCTGTCATCACCCTCAAATGCTAAACAGAATCCATTTATGCCTACAGATAGTTTAGCTCTCTTTGTTATGGATCTGAGTGAATCAAGTCTTTAGTGTTAGAAAAAAGGTTGAGAACTTCAAGAGGAAGAAGGCTACAGGCGTGGAGATCAGAAACTCTGCTTGCCGACTGACTTCCTGTCTGTGCAGTGCACCATGTGACACCTACTAGTAATTTTTGGATCCGCCTCTTTAACACCAACACTGGAGCTGTCACCAGCGATGTCTAAATATCACCAATCATCACTCTTTGGCCATATATGTGATCCACCCATTCTGATGCGAAGAAAAGTATCTCAGCACATAAAGTGTTACGTAACGGCACAAAGGTTTCTTCCCAGCAAACTATGTTAATTGCGTTAACGGTTGAAGAGTTATGGCAGTCAAAAGAAAGAAATAGATCTTTAATACTGGAGTGGAGCGGTAGCCGGCAACAAAGAATAACACACACTATTCGAACTGACTAGTTTGTGTTATTCTTTGTTGCCGGCTACCACTCCACTCCAGTATTAAAGATCTATTTCTATATCTATTCGAACTGACGGGCTGCACGGTGGCGCAGTGGTTAGCGCTCTTGCCTCACAGCAAGAAGGTTCCTGGGGGACTTGAAACAGTGTCACCAATGGGGACCTTTCTGTGTGGAGTTTGCATGTTCTCCTCGTGCATGCGTGGGTTTTCTTCCTCCCACCATCCAAAAACATGCTTCATAGGTTCATTGGTTACTCTAAATTGTCCCTAGGTGTGGATGTGAGTGTGCATGAGTGTGTGACTGTGGCCCCTGCGACAGACTGGCGACCAGTCCAAGGGTGTCCCCCGCCTTCGCCCATGAGTAGCCGGGTTAGGCTCCGGCAGCCCCGTGACCCCGAAAGGGATAAAGCGGTTCAGAAAATGAATGAATATTCGAACTGACATAACTCTTCAACTGTTTATGCAATTAATTAATTAAAATTGGATTGGATTCTGAATCTATTGGAATTTTATTCTTTGCATAAACGTTTAAAACAGTTCTGATAGTTTGATGAATGGTAACACCAGATACCGGGGCTGATTAGGTTAATATTAGTGCAATTACCAAATTAGCAATGGATTTACTTTGAGGTCCCTTCTTTCAGAAAGAAAAATCTATGAAAGCCACGGAAATAATCTAAATTGGCAGCCATTTTTCAAGATGGCAGCCCTACAATCAGGTATTACAAAAGTATTCGATTTCCATTTGCCACGTATGGTGAGGCGTAAAAGAACGTCTCAGATTCACTCATGCAGATAGCTGAAAAATTTTACTTTGCGAAAACAAAGAAATGAAAGAAAAAACTTTAGGTTAAAAAAAAAGATACAACAAACTGAAACATACATGTGCTGGAGACCATTTATGATCAAACAGCAAAAAGCTGAATTGATGTCTGACCTCTGTATGCCGTTCCTTTTTCTCCCGGAGAACTGTGAGCCCGAAAGTACTGCAGAAGAAAAACAACAGCTGGTTATTTACACGCCTGTTCCCGCAGGAGGAACGACGTGGGAATTTTGCAGTCGTCATGCTGCACTCTAGCTCACTTTAAAGGTCGGGTAGAACTGGATGTTGTAGTCTCTGCAGACATCAAAGTTTTCCTCCTGAGCACAGTCCAATACTGCAACACTGATGGCGTCCTGCCAATCTGACAGACAGGATGATCCCAGCAAAAAACTCATTAAAAAAAAAACCTTAGAAATAATATTTTGAGCCTAATGCTTTTAATATAGATCCTTGATCATTGGAAAAATGCCACAAGAACACGTTAAAAACATCAAAGAGATCATTTTTACTGGAGAGAGTCTTTAAAGCAGATGTTTGGGGAAAATTAGAAAACAACAGAAGCATTTATTGTAAATAAAAAAAAAAAAAAACGTCACTTCCGTCAAGAAGAGACACATTCTCTGAACCAGAGCCTTTGTGAGTCCTGTCAGACTGAAAGTTGGTTCACTGAGGACAGAACATTTTAAGTCATTCATTCCAATATACGTCCAAACTATCAGCTTTCACGGAGAATGTGTGAACTTCCGAGCATCACTGATCTCCTTTGATTCCAGCACTTTCTCTGGGTTTAGGAGGAGGAGGTCTTTGTCGGACGAGCACCCTCTGACCTCTGCCCCAGATGGACAATGTGTGTGTGACTGTGTCTTTGTTAATGTTCCCCACAGGCCCACAAAGACCCACAAAGGGGACAGATGGACTTTAAGGACCAGGTTCCCATGCTCACACTTTAGGTCCATCTATGTTTTAAAGTAGCCCTCTTACTCTACCCAGAATTCCTTGAAAAACTCTTGAGCCCCTGATAGTTTGCCCTTTTACCTGACAACATAAAAGTTAGATAAAAATCATTGTTTTTCTTTTGAAAAGCTTGTAGCTCCATGGTGGTGAGATGGACATCGCCACATTGGATCATTCTGGATCTGAACCTTCTATAAAGGTCATTAAATAAAAGTGATTGGGATCCATTTGTTCTGATGGATAGCAAGTGCAGTCAGATGAAGAACTCTCCATGCAGAAGGTTTACATGTGGCCCAGTAATAGACAGGAGTATTAGCATATTTGAAGAACTCTACCTTTGACCATAGACAGAAGAAAACAGGCATCTTCTGATTCTAATGTTTGTTTTTGTAGTGGAAAATTTTTCGCAAACGTCCAGCTTTTTAGCTATTCCTCCATCAGAACTAGGGATATGATATAAAGGATACACATATATACTAAAAATTGATCTAGCACTCAGTATTACAGAGGAGAGCCTGAAAACCACTGATACAAACAAGATTGTGTTAGCAAAAAGATGGGAAATCAATCAGAAAGTTAGTGGTTTGGTTTCTGATAAACTTTGTTGGTATATCTTCCTGTTGTGTCTCTACTGTGTTTTGCCTTTTAATGTAGATGTGATGCCAACACAAAAGACCAATCACAAGCTTCCTTACATCAAGATGAATTAATTCCAATTGGTTGAAGGTGAAACACAGTGCGTTATGTTTACTTAACATATGATATCCTTCTTTTCTCACTTCACTTTAAACAATACCTGAATAAATTAATATGACACACTTTCTTTAACATGAAGAACAAAACTGTCTAAACAAGTGGTCCAAAACTTTTTTTAGGTCACCGAGCGGTTCAATGTCAGACATTATTTTCACGGACCGGTCTGTACGAGGCTGCAGTGACTGTGAGCGTCTGATTTAAAAAGAAAAATGTTTAGCTTCCAGCTAACAGGCGATTACTGGCAAAAAGACGGTTAAGAAGGTATGCTGAGTTTTTAATGACACAGATTGTCAAGAAAACAGTGAGAAGCAATGTGTATCATATTAAACGATGTTTTAATAAGCCAGCATTCATCTGACCACATTTCAACGAGTTGCTGTGTCTCATTGTTGCTTCACGTTTGCCTGTGGCTCATCAGTTGCTACTTTCCTACTCTGTTCACATCCTGTAATGCCCGGAATTACAACTGGCCATTTCATTCCAGTTGTTCTACTTCGAACAGAGCCTGTTCAGACTGAGGAAACTCAAGAGCGAACCAGAGCTCAGTCTTATTGGAAACAAACCAAAACCACCTTGAAAGATGGGTCAAAGAGAAGTTCCTGGTCCCAGACCAGGGTTTGCTTGGCTCTATTCAGACTGTCAACATTGTGTGCTAACGCACACAATTAATAAAAAAAAATTAACGAGTTAAAATTTATTAATGCAGATTATTACACATCAGAAGTGACCATCTTCCGCTTTGCATCAGACGGTTTAGCCTTCTTTAGGCTTCATTTCTAAAAATGCACACTTTGTTAGGCACTATCACGCCAATAACATGGTCATTAACAAAAGAATTAAATAGTCAAACGATTTTTAGTACTTGATATTTTTACGGTGTAGATGTGTCGCTGAATGGGCCAGCAGACCTCGATTGGAGGAGCAAAGCAAGGCGATACACACGTGGACAAAATTGTTGGTACCCCTCAGTTAAAGAAGGAAAAACCCACAATTCTCACTGAAATCACTTGAAACTTACAAAAGTAACAATAAATAAAAATTTGTTGAAAATTAAATAATCAAAATCAGTAATCACTTTTGAATTGCTGATTAACATAATTATTAAAAAAAAAAAAACTAATGAAACAGAAAGGCAAGCAGAGGGCGCTGGTGAGTCCAGAAAATGTGACACCACAGCTGAAGAATAACAGAATTAGTCATATCAAGGCAAGTGCAGCTGTCCAGTTACTCTTTCATATGTTTAGCATCACTTTCTAAGTGGAGGAATACATTTTTAAACCCCTAAACTCAAGAATTCGATTAGACACGTCACTGGTAGTGATCTGATCTCCACTGAGACAGAAAGACTTTTCAAACTGAAGAAAGAAAAGGAAGACTTCTACAAACAGGTTATTAATGCGTTTCATCAGAGGAGAGATCATAGCCATAAAACAACGGAGCAACACACGGACTTCATTATTAACTAAAAGCAAGTCAATAATAACAGTTTTGTTGATCTCCCCCACACTACAGTTTTTAAAAAGAAGAACAATATTGAAATTTTAAACAACACATTTTAACTGTTGCCAATCAAATGGTGAATAAACTTCTCTGTAGGGTTAATATGTTTGTAAATCTGACTGACAATGTTAGTGCCTCACCAGTCGTGAACCTCACTGCACGACACTGAAAAAAACAGGTGGTTTCAAGTATAAAACACTTAAGACCTCTTAAGTTATTAGCCATTTATAGAAACACTTTAAAATGATTTACAGCAGGCTGTTTGATTTAAGCCAAAATCTGTATCCCAGGATAATCTGTTTTGTTTGGCAGAGGAGAAAGCTGACTTCCAGGTAATTTTGGGCTCAAGTGAGCAGCTGTTGCAGCCTGCTTCTGCTTCCAGGCTGCAAAACAAATAAAAGCCTTAAAGTTGTTCAGGGTTAACCCCAATTGAACCCCAGCGTGACAGAGAATCTGAGTGAAGCCTCCAATGAATGGTCCACTTCAGTCATTGCATTTTCTTAAAGCATGAGGTAAATTTGACCATATAAAGAGTAATTATAAGAGGAGCAAATGTAAAATATAGATGTAAATACTCTAGTTACACTATGGAATTCAAAGCACTGACATTTTAGTTATAGTCCAAACCTACCAACAAAGAAATGAGAACAGAACCTCTCCTCAGGCATGGGGATCAGTGTGTAATTTGTTAATTTTTTTTTTTAAAATCTTAAATAAAATCATAAAGTTTTTGCTTATTGATTTGCTTATTATTATTTGCTTGTTGATGTTCACAGACCAGCGGGCTAAACATACAAAATTATTAATGATTTCATATATTGGAACTTTTAAAATCCCACACTGATCACCTTTTGATCTATTTCAAAAGCATTCCTAGTGGTCTTTTAATTAAGATTATGTTTATAGCCAAAATCTAAAAACCTGTGTTGTTTTCTAGGACAGTATCTGCAAACCAGCAGGAGTTCACCAGTAATTTTCTTCAGAGTTGTGAGTGGGCCCGTTGGAGCTTTCTGTCACCCATAACTGAGAGCTCTCTGTTTACACGTCAAAACCCCAACCTAGTGGCGCAACAAAAAATAGCAAGCAATATTGGAGCTATCCAGATGTGCAGTTTTGATCCAAATTCCAGCTCAGACGAGGAAAACAAAGACATACATGGAACTATTTGTCTATAAGGCGAAGCCTCAGAATGAAGTGGAGCAGGGGGCTTGTGACCTGACCAGCGTATTTTCAACATCACAAATACAATCTTTTTCAAACTGCATTTTTTTCGTCTGCTCCTGATTTACAATTATATGAATTAAGCAATACTCTGAATTAAAATTTTAACCTTACTTTTCTTTTTTTTTTCCCATAGTCAGAAAAATAAAAAGAACAGGAACACAAGAACAGGTTAACATCAAAAACACAAGTTTCACTGGAGTGTGTCTTAAAAGGAAAATAAAAATAAAACGGGAAAGTAAGGAGCCCAAAAATTATCTCAAGTCGAACTTGCAGTAGTCTTTTTTGTTTCTATGAAACAGAACTCCACAAAACAAACAGTTTAACTAAAATGTATTGGTATTTTTGCTTTTAAATTTTATTTAATTTTAGTTTCATTTATTGTATTTTAAATTAAAATAAATCACAAATAACTTTTTGTGGATCCTCTATTTCTTAAAATATATATTTTTAATTTGATTCCTCCCTTATCCCCATCATCTTTAAATTACTTTTTTTTAAGTTTAGGTATTCATAGTTTGATTGAATCATCACATATTTGATATTTATTTATATAATTTCAAACTCACTGGTTAGGAATCTGAAATCGTATTTATTTATCATTAATGCATTTGTACTATGCTGCTTTTTGTAAACCATTTGTTTAACAGACTGAATTCCTCTTTTAAACTAAAATCAAAGATTTCCTCTGATTTCTTTAATATTAATTTTTTATTCAAAATATTTGATCTGTTTTAGTAGTCCTTTGATCAAAGCTGTAAACTTTTAGGTAAACTTTCAGTTTTGTAATAATGGTCTTGTTAACCTGTAGTCCTGAAACTGTAAACTTAAATGTCATGAGATCCAGTTGCTGCTAACTCTTGGTAAAATCTGTCAGACGCGATAAATACAGCTGTTCTGACCCAGTTCTGTTTCCCGGCTCCGGACTCGTGTTTAATGTTCAGGAAGAAACACTGAATCCACCTGTTTGGGTCCTGAACAGAACCACCTGTTAGCTGAGCTAGGCTAACTTAAGCTAACAACAGGAACCGTTTTAACATGTAAAAATAAAGAAAACAGATTACTTAACCAACTCTATCCGCCACGTTGACTCCCATTAGAAAGTAACTTGCATAATAAACTCTTACTAAGGTGAAATGTTTAGAATTAAGTAAATTATACGCCCCTGTTAGCTCATTAGATCCACTTTTCTCGATCAAGTCAGAACTCTGTAGACAAAAACACTATTTTAAAGCTCTGTCCTCCACTACAACCACACACACAGTTAGGAACATTCAAATATAACGATTAATTCAATTTCAATTTAGTTTAAGCCGAATAGACGCAAACACTCGACACAATGAGAAAGTAGAACAAAGACCCCAGAAAATCTGATAGTGTCGCTGCGTAACCGCAATTTATCGAAACACGCGTTTGAGCACAGGCTTGGACAGTGAACGCACCCTGTCGGACAGGAACATATGCAAGTCTGCAGCGGTACCTTTCACGTCCTGAGCCAGCACCTTCCACGTGCTGGAATAATGGATACAGTGTCCGCACCAAGAGGAGTAGAACTGAACCAGCCAGGCCGAGGACGAGTTACTGATAGTGGGCTTCAAGCTGCTGCTGCCCAGGATCACCAGCGGGTCATCCTCCGTGTACAGCCGAGATGCGCCACCAAGGCATCCCGAGACGAACCAGAGGACGCCCGCCGCTTGAAAACACAAACGAAACATTTTACCTGCTGTGCCGAGACAGCAGGTCAGAGATATGAGTAAATCCTTCCGAAACGGAGTTTGAGATGCCGGGGAGACATGAGCGCAATGCCTCTCTGCTTCCGCTTGAGTTTCCAGTCAGTCGGAGAGCACAGCGGAGAGACGTCTCACTTTGACTCATTTTCCATGACGGAAAACAGATCAGATAAGACACTTAACTAACGAGTAATGTCAATAAATATATTTTTGTCTGTCTGTGTGAAACGAAGTTCACAGGATTTAGGGAAGGTGTGCAATAATTACTTAAACAAAATTATGCAGGTGCATAGATTTTGGCCCTCTTGTTGTTGTATTAATTGTAGAAACTAAGGACTAATAACTTTAACCCCAATTTGTTTGGAAAGCTCATTGACCCTTGGCCTACATACACAGGTAAAGCTAATCATGAGAAAGGGTATTTAAGGCAGTCAGTTGCAAGTTTTTCTCCTCATTGCATCTTCTCTGAAGAGTGGAACGGAGCCTCAGAACAATTATCAAATGGAAAAAAAAAGTTTGTTCAACATCATTGCTTAGGGGAAGGACACAAGAAACTAGCGCAGAAATTTCAGCTGTCAGTTTCCACTGTGAGGAACACAGTCAGGAAATAAAAGACCACAGGCACAACTGTAGTTAAGGACGGAGTGGCAGGCCAACAAAAATCTCAAATAGAGTAGAATAGAATGCCTTTATTGTCATTATACTTAGTACAATGACATTTCAGAAGAAGAGGAGCTGTAATGCGCTGAACCCATGCTCGCCACCATCTCTCTCTCTCATCTATCTAAATAAGCAGAGGCAAAGGATGGTGAGAACAGTCAAACTCAACCCACAGACCAGCTCTGCAGTCCTACAACATAATCTTGCTGCAGATTTTGTCACTGTGCATCAATCAACTATTCAGCACACTTTGCACAAGGACATGCTGTATGGGAGAGTAATGTGATGGAGCCTTTTCTGCACACATGCCACAAACAGAGTCGCTTGAGTTAAGCTAAAGTACATTCAGACAAGCCAGCTTCATTTGGAATAAGGTGCTGTGGACTGATTAAACTAAAATTGAGCTATTTGGACATGACAAGAGGCAGTATGCATGGCGGAAGAAGAGCACAGCATTCCATCATGCTGTAGGCTTGGGTTTCCAGTGCAGGTTCTGGAAATCTTGTTAAAGCTGAAAGTTGCATGGATTCCAGTCAGTATCAGCAGATTCTTGCAAACAATGCTGAAGAATCAGTAACAAAGCTAGGTGCTGGATACTTTAACAAGACAACAATCCTAAACACTGTTCCAATTCTACCAAGGCATAAATGCAGCGGAAACAAGTGCAACATTCTGGAAAAGCCATCTCAGTCCCCAGACCTGAATATTATTGAAAATCTGTGGTGCGACTTAATGTGGGCTGTCCATGCTTGCAAACTTGACTGAACTGGAAATGTTTTGCAAAGAAGAAAGGTCAAAAATATCTTCAGCCAGAATCCAGACCCTCATAGGAAGTTATAGGAAGCTTTTAGAGGTTATTTCTGAAAAAGGAGGATCTACAAAATATTGCTATAGTTTTTGTGTTGGGGGTGGGGTGGGGTGGGGGGAATTTATGTACCTGCCTACTTTTGTTTAAGTAATTATTGAACGCTTTCTGTGAATCCAACAAACTTAATTTCACTTCACAAATACCACTGTTTGTCTGCTATGTTATATATTTAACTGAGATTCCTAATCTGAACAACTACTGATTTATGAAGAAAAATCTAGAAAATTAGAAGGGGGTGCCCGAACTTTTGCATGCTTTTGCATTTGTATGTAATCTTTACAAGGGAAGTTACAAAGTGATAAAACAATGAACTGAAAAAAAAAAAACTTACATCATCATCTCGCTATTATACACGATCCTTAGCTCTTTCACATACGTAAAGTTTTTAACTGCGTTACGGCTTGGTGGACGACGTGCAAACTGAGCTGCGTTTGAGAAAGCTCGGAAATCTGTCTTTTCATAAATAGGCTCGTCAATTTTGTCATAAAGTTTTCCTTTGTGGTGATTTGTTCAGGTCAAGGGTTTTAAACCATTTTGAGGAAGAGAAAAAAAAAAAGAAAATGAAAAAAAGATCGTTTCATACTTGTCATGACTGTTATGGTATTGTTTTCTGAAAGTTAATTTTAGTATTTTGTCAACAGAAAATGGGAACCAATGCATTAATAGCAAGAAAACATTCAAACTTATATGTTATGAATTCAAACAGCAAAATTCCTTTCAGAAAGCTAAATTTGTACATTACATAAATGTATGAAATTCTCTGTTTAGAAAGATCCTCTTTCTGAAGCCTTGATCTGCAGGCCGACGTTGATCCAAGTTCTTTTGTGAAATATAGATGAATATATAACAAAAATAAAATCATTGTGTTACCATTCATAGTGCTACACTACTGCAGAACCAGTAGGGCATTAACCATGAGAGTCATCGTGGTCAAAACAAAGCCACCACCTTTAACTAAGAAGCAAACCTTAAAAGCGTCAAATGTTGCAGTTCCTCAAACAACCTCAGGAGACCGGTTTCAAAGCAAGCAATGTTCCATTGACTCCCATATTAGAAAGTTACATTTGGCAAAAGTCTGGTTTCATAAACTGTTGCAATGGTCATTGCTTAATATCTAATACCGGTAATTCAAATTGTGGTGGAGGGAGGATTTTTTAAAAATCATCTGTTTAGATTTTGTAAAATCTATAATTTGTGCATAGCAAAGAACTTGTTTTTTTTTTTAAGGGATGGACTTAGCAACAATCACAATTTACTTTCTCCCACACAGTTACCTCTTATCAGAACATTGTTGAGTTGAGTGGAATCAAATATTTTCAATTTTGCCACTTGATACTTAGCACATCCAGAAAGTATTCACATCGCTTTACTTCTTTCACACTTTATTACTTCACAGCCTTATTTCAAAATGGATTAAATCAGTTTTCTTCCTGAAAAAAATCTTTGGAAAACACCCCATAGTGACAATTTGAAAAAGTTCTTTAGAAATGGTTGCAAATTTATTAAAAATAAAAAGAAATGATATGTACATACGTATTCACAGCCGTTGCTCAATACTTGGTGGCATAGTTGAGATGGTATTTCTGGCTGATTGGAGGGAACCAAATCTTTTGAATTAGGCCATTACAAAGAGCCGTTCAAAGAACTAGCTATTTTGGCTCTATTTAAACAGTGTTTATTCACTTTTAAGCCATGTGAATTGTTGTTTGAGTTTGAATTATTTTGGAAATATCAATTATATATGAATTGATTACACACATATACATATATATATATATATATATATATATATATATATATATATGTATGTATGGTCAGGCTGTGTTCTCTACACCTTCGGGGACCCCCACTTCTCTAGGTCATCCCTCCTCTAGATGGGGGTGGCTGACCCCTGCTGTGCTCTCTTGTGGATCTCAAAGCTGCCTGGAGCTTTGGGGCGGCTCTCTTATGGGGGGGGTCCTAGCTCGTACCCGAGGCTGGGGTGGGGGGATGCTCAGTACTCCTGGGTGGTGATGGGGGGCTTGTCTGGGGTGGTGGGGCTCCTGGGGGTGGGGCCCCACTCTGGGCCCCCTGGCGTGGTGGGGGGGCTGCTCTTCTGGCTGGGCTGGGGCTTGCACTCTGTGCTTCCATACCTCACTGCTCTCGGGTGTTGGGGGCCCAGGTGGAGGTCCTGCGGGCCCTGGTCTGGGTGCTTGGCCGGGCTGCGTGGCGGCTGGATCTCCTCTGTTAACCCCACAGTATGGGTGCGGGGGCGGGCATCGACTCACCTTTGCACCTTCAAATAGTTTACGTGACAGAATGTAAAGCTTTACACGTGTTGGTTTGTATGCATAAGTGTGCGTGTGAATTGGATGTGGACAAGTTTGTGAAAACAATTGGAGCCAGCAGGTATGTTTGTAACAGCTGAGTGTATGGACAGGCCCCGCCCATTTTAGACTAACAATCACACAATTGTAATGGGTATAAGCTCCAGCATTTTGTTCCCTGTAGTGTTACGACTCTACCCTCCCTTCCCTGTAGTCATCCACTAACTTCTATAACCCACCCTTTTTCCTTTTTCTCTTGCCCCCCCCCACCCCCCCACCCCCTTCTACCTTTCTTTTACCGTCTGGTCTAACAAAAAGAACAGAAACAAATTCATATAAATAAAGTTTAGTTTCAATTACAAAAGGGGTTTATAAGAAAATGCACCTTGTGTGTCTGATGATTTATAACCCCAATTGTAAAAGTAAAATCTGTCTAATACAGGAGGCTCTCAGCTCATATCTGTTTGCTCAGTTATTGGACAGGACAAGTTAAAAATATAAATATATATATATATTGTAGACATAAATTCATAATTTCTAACAACAACTGACTAACAATATAGCCAAAGAAGTTCAAAGCTGTCAGCAGATCGTCCTTTTGTTGAGTTTTAATGAGATTAATGAGTTTTAATCAATGATTTTACGAGATGGTTGTATTTTCTCAAGGTCAAAGCTCAAGCAAATCAATTTTATCATGTGAAGACTTTGTGGACTAAGCTTTGTGTTTTGAAACTTGGGTAATGGAATCTGCAGTACTGCAAGATATCCACATGGTGGCAGCAGAGTACAGCATTAAATCTATCCATCCATCCATCTTCTAAACCCCTTGGGGGTCACAGGGTTGCTGGGGCTAACCTAGCTACTGTTGGGAACAGGTGGGGTAAATGCTGAACAGGTCACCAGAGTGTTACAGGGCCACACACTCACATGGACACTGAAGCACAACTTAGAGATATCAATAAATCCATGAATCATGTTTTTAGAGAAAAAAATGGGTTCCTGGAGAGAACTCACACATGCACATGGAGACATGTAAACTCTACACAGAGAGAACCTAGCTAGGATTTGAACCAGGGCCTTCTCGCTGTGAGGTGAGAGCTCTAACCACTGGGTCCTGTTCAGCTGATTCTATGGCTGATTCAGTGATTCTGATTCTGTGGCTGATTCTAAAGCCACGATGGAGGGTAAAAGAGCCACATTGGGGAGTAAAAGAGCCGCATATAGCTCCAGAACCTTGGGCTTCCCAGCTGTGCTTTAGAGAGCAGTGAGTGAATTTGGACATAGGTTTCTAGATGTGATGTGAGAGAACCACTAAGATCATGACAAAAACTACATAAGTGATCTAAGATGAGGCCAAATTAAAATTCTAAACGCAATCAAAACAAAAAACCCACCTAAAAACAATAACAAAACCAAATTAAAAGGAAAGAAACCCGAACCTCCAACTCTGAGGTTTGAAAAAGAACTTGATATAAACGTGATTTCTTGAATGAAGCTGGCAGGATAACATGTGTTATTGTTGTTATGCCTTTGCTGTTCTCTTACAAGCTTCAAATTGATTCTGATAAAAGTTTTAGTTTATGAGTTTTGTCAGAAATTATTCCTTTTTCACAAAGGTTATCTAGAGGTGACTAATTTGATTAGACAGTTTATGCCAAACAAAAAAATGAAACCTGATATATTTTTTTTAATTCAAGAACCAATTGATCCTCAAGTTGTAACAGAAGTGAATCTAATGTTTCCTGAGTGTTTTTTTGCATTATTGTTCTGAGAGTTTGACCCGACATCACAGTAGAAAAGCTTCACAAACAGACAGATAATGTGAATGGATGCCTGACGGCTTCATCACACGCTCTCATGCCTTCCCCCCTGACCCCACAAACATGCTCCAACAGCACCAGTTGTCATCGATCAGCAGAGCTCAGTCTTTCTCTTCATCTTCAGTTCAAGCATGGCGTCTGCAGGGTGGGGCGTGGTCACGAAGCCCATAGTAACAAATGCGCTGCTCATCAAGATGAGTCATGTGACACTGACCTGCAGATGGCTCAGCATCAGATACTGTCAGCAACCAGTCAGGTTTTTGATCAAAATCCTGCAAAGATGGAAAAGAAAATAACTTTCAGGTGCATTCTGAACCACCATGAGAATAAAGTGTTTTAATCACTCAAATTACCATGCTCACATAACGGTTCTGAAAACATAAAACTCATCATTTACTAGAAAAAAAATCCATCTTGTCCTCAGTTTATTTCCCTTCGTATTCAAGAATCCCCCCAGCATGTCCTCATGCATCTGCATTCATGTGTTTGCATTTCTCTCTTGCTTTTTATTTTACTTTTTTTGTTTAGCAGCAAAACAAACAAAAACTGAGTGTTTAAACACATTTTTACTTCTGACTGGAATGATTCAGTCTACTTTTTCAGATAGGCATTTTTAAAAAAGGTTTTGTATTTGAGAGTACTTTTTTATTTCTTATAGATGATGTCCTACACTAAACAGAACAGATGGATGGCCATGGAAAAAAGAAGAGAGATTTTAAAGGAGAAAAGAAACAGCTTCATGTTAATAAAGTCACATGAAACAGCGTTAACAGCTTGATTTGCACATAAAGTAATGTAGTAGAGTGGTGTAGTGGTTAGCTCTCCTGCTTCACTGCATGAAGGTTCAAATCCCGGCTGGGACCTTTCTGTGTGGAGTTTGCGTGTTCTCCCTGTGCGTGCGTGGGTTTTTTCCGGGCACTCCCACAGTCCAAAGACACACTTCATAGATCAGTTGATGACTCTAAATTGTTCAATGGTTTGAAATGTCAGTGAGTGTGGATCTGTGGTTCTACAATAGTGACCTGTCCAGAGTGAACCCACTTTGCCCAACAGTAGCTTGGATAGGCTCCAGCAGCTCCATGATCTCAAAGGGAATAAGTGTGTTTGGAAGATGGATAGATGGATTCTCTACACTGAGAAACATATGCAGCTGCAGACTCCAAGAGCCCCCATCATCAGAGATCAGAACCCAGGCCCCAGTACAGGCTGAAACTGGACAGATGAGAAGCCTGCATCACCCCACTCTCCCCACATGATGCCCTGACTCCAACACATGTCTAAGAAAAGGAAAATCCCACACGCGGTGACAGGTGGAAATTCATGGCAGAGGACTTAATGTCAGAACTGGGATAAGCAGACTCTGGTTACTAAGGGAAACTGTGGGAAACGTTTAGAGAGGAGGAGGATGAAGATGAACGAGATCACAGGAATCCCCTCTTATCATGTGAAGAGAAAGGTTCTACCCTTGCACAAAACAGCCCCTGGACACCCTGACATGAGATGTAGAAAAGCATTGATAGCAACTATTCATTATGAGTAAAAAGCATGAACTAGGAGGTCTAATCAAAATGTAATGGGTGAGTTTAGTTACATTTAATTCCTGCTGTTGGCTAATTGTAGATAAACTAAAAGGTAAGACATGTTTATTGTCTCTTTCCACATTAATATTGAAATATGTCACCAAATCAGTACAAAAAGTAATTTATACCAAATATAAACATGTAGGTTCTGTGCATATGATGACATGTCTCACATCTGGGCGCTTAACATAAAAAAAGTAAAAAAAAAAATCAGAGGTTCCCTCAGTTTTTGTCAGGTAAGTAATATAGCACAATAACATATTATTTTTGTTGTCATAACGTAGCAAGTGTAAGGTATTACTATTGAACTTTGAAAAAAAAGCCTCTATCACTTCATCCCCTTTTTTGTGGCCACTTAATGAGACACATTTTCTATTAAACTTTATAGAGCGAAACACCTGTTTCATTTTTGTGTAAAAGCCAATGTCTGTCTTGTTGTTGTAGGCTAACAAGTCCTATCTCTACAGGGATTTTCAAGAAAGTAATTAAAAATAAAAAAAACTCATGAAATGCAGTCCAATATTGGCACACCCATATTGTAAAGTAACAGATTAGTTTCAAATAGCAATTACCTGTAATCTGCCCTGCATTACAGTTGGGAAATAATTACACAAAACTGTACTCACAGTGGTAAGAGCTCTTGTCCCCCCAGTGAGAAAGTCTTGGATCAAACTGGCTTTGTTCTTTCTGTGTGGAGTTTTTGAGTGAGTTTCCTCCCACAGTCCAAAAACATACTTCATAGGTTAATTTGTGTTTCTAAGTTGCCCTTAGGTGTGACTGCAGTAGTGTGAGGCACTGCAACAGACTAGTGACCTGTTCAGGTCTACCCCACCTTCACCCAACAATAGCAGGGTTGGCTCCAGTAATCTCATGGCCCTGAAAGTGAACCAGTGAGTTAAGAAGATGGATGGAAAGATGGATGGAAGGATGGAAGGATGGAAGGATGGATGGATGAATGGATGGATGGATGGATGGATGGATGGATGGAAGGATGGATGGATGGATGGATGGATGAATGAATTGATGAATGGATGAATGGATGAATGGATGGATGGATGGATGGATGAAGGAAGAAAGGATGGATGGATAGATGGATGAATAGATCGATGGATGGAAGGATGGATGGATGGGAGGATGGATGGATGGATGGAAGGATAGATGGAAGGAAAGAAGGATGGATAGATGGATGGAAGGATGGATGAATAGATCGATGGATAGATGGAAGGATGGGAGGATGGATAGATGGAAGGATGGATGGAAGGATTCATTGATGGATGGATGGATGGATGGATGGATGGATGAATGAATGGATGAATGGATGGATGGATGGGAGGATGGAAGGAAGGAAGGATGGATGGATAGATGGATGAATAGATCGATGGATGGAAGGATGGATGGATGGGAGGATGGATGGAAGGATAGATGGAAGGAAAGAAGGATGGATAGATGGATGGAAGGATGGATGAATATATCGATGGATAGATGGAAGGATGGGAGGATGGATAGATGGAAGGATGGATGGAAGGATGCATTGATGGATGGATGGATGGATGGGAGGATGGATGGAAGGATTCATGGAAGAATGGTAAGGTGGGAGGGTGGGAGGATGGATGGATGGATGGAAGGATGGATGGATGGAAGGATGGATGGATGGATGGATGGATGGAAAGATGGATGGAAGGATGGGTGGAAGGATGGAAGGATGGAAGGATGGATGGAAGAATGGTAGGGTGGGAGGATGGATGGATGGATGGGAGGATGGATGGAAGAATAGATGGAAGGAAAGAAGGATGGATGGATGGATGGATGAATAGATCGATGGATGAATGGGAGGATGGATAGATGGAAGGATGGATGGAAGGATGCATTGATGGATGGATGGGAGGATGGATGGATGGAAGGATAGATGGATGGAAGAATGGTAGGGTGGGAGGATGGATGGATGGAAGGATGGATGGATGGATGAATAGATCGATGGATGGATGAATGGATGGGATGATGGAAGGATCGATGGGAGGATGGATGGATGGAAGGATGGGTGGACGGAATGAAGGAATGAAGGATGGACGGATGGATGGATGGAAGGATGGACGGATGGATGGATGGAAGGATAGATGGATGGATGGATGGATGGAAGGATGAAAGGATGGATGGATGAATAGAACTATGGATGGAAGGAAGGAAGGAAGGATGGATGGATGAATAGATCGATGGATGGATGGATAGATGGATGGAAGGATGGATGGATGAATAGATCGATGGATGGATGGATGGGTGGATAAATGGATGTATGGATGGATGGATGGAAGGATGGATGGATGGATGGATGCGTGGGAGGATGGATGGATGGTGTGATAGGATTACAACAGGATGCTTGACTCCTCCCTCTTCTCTGCTTTGCCTGCCGGTGGAGTCAGCTCCTAACACCTTTATTTAGTTGTTTTATGTAAAGCACTTTGAATGGTCTTGTACATGAAATGTGCTTTACAAATAAACTTGCCTTGCCTAGTTCCATTCAGCATTTTAACTTTACAGTAATATCACACTGCATTAGAATATTACAAAGAACATTTGCTTTGTGTTGTAAATTGTCTTAAATCCAATTAAATTATCTTTAATTGCAGATGAATGATGTAAAGCTGAAGAGGAAATAATAAATAAAAAACAATAAAGTTGATCAGAGTTTAGAAACGTTTTGTTTTGATTTTTTTAAAACTTTATTTTGTTTATTTTCTATTAAGTAAAGATAGCCCAGCTTTACAGAATAATATTTTATTAGCAGGTTTATTATAAGAAAAAAAAGTAATATTTACAACAATTATGATTAGTGATGAAATGATGAAAAGTCAAAATTATTTCTTCATATTCAATAAATCAAGGGGTTTTCCAGTGACTTTGATAAGAGTTTGATTGGTTCAGATAAGGACTCACTTTAGACAGGAGGAGGAGGAGGGTAGGAGGATGACCAGCAGGAGGAAGAAAAGCAGTTTAGCTGCAAAAAATTTGATTATTGCATCTCTGTCCGTGGTGCTGAAATTCTGTTTCCAGCTCTTTTAACTTTGATCAGAAACTTTTGGTTCCCATCATTTTTGTCTTTAATAAGTCATTACATGTGTTTATTTTATGTAACCATATGATAGAGTCCACTCCTGGATGTTTCTCTCTAACTTCTGACAGAAGCTGCACCGCCTCCCGGTTAGAATGGAGCGCTCTGCCTCCAGCAGTTCCAGGTTCCTCACCGGCCCCTTCCTCCCATCGCCGCCTCCCGACGCGGCACTCTACCGGCCGGGGAAGCAGGATCTCAGCCCGGGCGGCGGTCAGGGGAGCAGCGGCTGCTCGGAGCCTTCCTCCCCGCCACAGGAGTCCGTGTTCCGGCGGAACTGTCCTCCGCTGCAGCGCCGATCCGTCAATTCTTCCTTCCTCATCCAGGACATTTTGGCGGAGACTTTTTGTAACCCAGGACAGGTCCGCTCTGACACGGTCCAGACCGGACCACGAGTCCACCCGTTCGACTGTAGATCTGATGAAGATTATTGGGACAAAAGAAGCGTTTCTCCCGACAGCGACAACAAAGGTGAGAGGACTGAACACATATTTATAAAAATAAAAAATAAATATAAAACAAAAGGCTGAATAAGCAGTCAAAGCCGTTTCAAACTTCTAAAGAGGAAAATATTTACCTTTATAAATGTGGATTCCCAAAGTTTTAAAATTTGCTGCAACTAAATGCTTTGATGTTTTTGGCATAAATGTTCACAAATAATCTCAGTTTACATGAAAACCCCCCAAACATTTCTTTAAAAACCACAAAGCAAAACAGTGTTTCCACACATTTAATTTGTAATGACGGGGAAGGCCCAGGAAATGCTGGAGAAACTACATCTCTCGACTGGCTTGGGAACACCTCGGGGTCTCCCCAGAGAAGTTGGAGGAAGTGGCCGGGGAGAAGGAAGTCTTGGCATTTTTGCTTAGACTGCTGCCTCCTCAAACCAGTCCCAGAATGGTGGAGGGAAATGGATGGATGGCTGAACAATTTACAGGACCATTCTCTTAAGAACGTGCAACAGACAGATCAATCTGGTTGGATCGTAGGAATATAAATCAATTTTTCAATTAACCTGTTAAGTTGATTCATTGTTTCACCCCCAGAAGATTTGGAGAGAGAGATCTTACAATAGATATTTACACCAACGTGGGAAGCAAAGTAGCAGTTTAATCTGTAGGGGTTGAGCTTCTATCCACAACCAGCCTGTGCTGCAGTAGATCCTCCAATTCTGCCACACATTTGACACAGAAATTCTTGATTTGAATTGATTTTTACATTTTTGGGCTGCATGGTGGCAGTGGTTAGTGCTCTTGCCTCACAGCAAGAAGGTTCCCAGTTCAAGTCCTGGCTGGGGGACTTTAAACAGTGTCACCAATGGGGACCCTTTCTGTGTGGAGTTTGCATGTTCTCCCCGTGCATGTGTAGGTTTTCTCTGGGGACTCCGGCTTCCTCCCATCATTCAAAAACATGCTTCATAGGTTAATTGGTCACTCTAAATTGTCTGTAGGTGTGGATGGGTGTGTGACTGTGGCCCTTGTGACAGTCTGGCAACCAGTCCAGGGGTGTCCCCTGCCTTCGCCTATGAGTAGCCGGGTTAGGCTCTAGCAGCCCTGTGACCCCAAAAGGGATAAAACGGTTCGGAAAATGAATGAATTATATTTCACAAAAATATACACCCGTCACAAACTTTCTCTCAACTCTAATTTCAAGTCCCTTGAAGAAAATTCAAAACTGACAAATCATCTGACAGGGAGCTTAAATCTGCGACTCTCAAACTTAGTCTGCAAAAAATATCTGGCCTAATATTTTTAATTAATCACAATGTTTTATCAGGTAATATGCAGCTTTTGAAAGTAAAAAAAACACAGAACATTTTCCTTCATTTTTACTGTCTCAAATTTTTCCTTTTGTAAAGTGTTAACTCAGATTTCCCAGGAATGTAATGTGTGTGCACAAAACACATGAACAGTAAAATGAGCAGAACTCAAAATAACTGTAAAGACTTTAATGTCTGCAGTTTTATTCCAAGAAAACAAAAATACTGATATACAGCCCAAAAAAACAAATATTGTGTTTCTGCACTTTAACTGGTCTGGGTGAATACTTAAATCTGATTGGCTGGTGGGTGTTGATGAACACCAAAAAAAAAGAAGTTCTGGCAACATAGCCCAAATGTTCTATATAACTTCACAGGCTTCTTCAAAACAAACTTTTTGCTTCATCTTCTGGACAAAAACAAGCAGTAAGACGTGAACTTTCTCTCTGAACTGATGCTTTATTGAACCCATCGTGATCATCAGTATATCGCTTTCCTTTGCAGTCAAGGTCTGCTGGCCCAGCAAAGTGTTCTCTTGTTATGAAGGCTGCACCAGCAATCAAATAGTCCACTTTTTGTGAAAAAGCAATCTAAACAGAAAAAATAACAATAATAAAGATTTTCTAAAAATCGATGGAATATTTATTTCTTCTGTAAGTGATCATGTTACAAGTGGAACAGTGCCCAACAAAATGTGTATTTTTAGGAATTACCTCACACCATAGAAGCCTGAACCATCCGACTTCTGACGTGTAATTAATCTACGTTAATAAACGTAACTTTTTTAATCATGTGCGTTAATGCATGAATGTTGACAACCCTAATAAAAATCTAATGCCAGCTACTGATTCATTTTGTGACAACTTTGTGAGAACTCTGTCTGATCTAGCATCATAAATGAACAGAAAGCCTTTTTATTACAAATGATGGCTTGATCTCACCTGAGGAAGCACTGGGCAGTTTTGACCTGGTTGAAGCTAAAACACTTGGTCAAGTTTTCTCCCAAGTTAACACAACAACCTGTTTTTTTAGATCCCATCCCACATCATGTTTTAAATCATTTTATGGATCTTTTAAGAGTGAGATTTTAAATATCATGAACTGCTCTCTTCAGATGGGTATTTTTCCTATTGTCTTTAAAACTACAGTGGTGAAACCTTTAATAAAAAAACCAATTAAGATCAGATAGTTTTTGATAACTACAGACCAGTGTCCAACTTGCTCTTTTTAAACAAGATTTTAGAAACGCTTTTTTTAAATAATCTGAAATCAGTTTCTCTTACAAAACAACATCTTTGAGGCAAACCAGTCTGGATTTAGAACAAACCACAGTACGGAGACAGCCCTGTTAAAGATTGTTAATGATATCAGATCAGGTGTGCATTGGAATCAGGTCAGATGTCAGTATTAGTTCTACTGGATCTAAGTGCTGCCTTCAGTACTGTTGATCACCTGATCCTGTTAAACAGACTCAAAAGGCCTTTCAAGTACTGTTCTTAAGTGGTTCACTTCCTATCTCATGGAGAGAAACTTCACGGTAAAGATGGACACATTCTTTTCTGGGGTCCATGAAATTAAATGTGGTGTGCCTCAAGGTTCCTTCCTGGCCCCTTGCTTTTTAACATCTACATGCTTCCTCTGTGGAATGTCATTAGGAGGCACAACATCAGCTTTCATAGTTATGCTGTTATGACACCCAGCTGTACATAGCTATGTCTCCTGATAACACAAGGCCAGTAGCAGCACTTTTCTAACTGCATCTGAGACGTGAAATTATGGATGGCAAATAATTGTATGCACTTTGTGTTAGTTTTTTTTATATGAAAAGTGCTATATAAATAAAGATTGATTTGATCTGTTGTAAACATGTTGACAATGGTCTTTTAATTATGATTTTGCAGATTTGAGCTAAAATCAAAAAGCCTATCTCGGTTTCTAGGACATAGTTTCTGTAGAGCAGCAGGAGTTCATGAGAAATTCACCTCTGAGTTGTTGGTGGGACTGTTGGTGCAAGGTTACTCTTCCCAGACTTCCCACTGTCCCTTTGTTTACACACTCTCCCACTAGCTTACAACCTCTTACACCCAACCTAACATCACCAGCGCAACAAAAATAGTAAGAAATATTAGAGCTATACAGCTGTACAGTTTTGAGTCAGTTGTCAGCTCAGATGAGGAAAAGACAAAGACCTACATGGATCTATTTGTCTACAAGTGGATGCATTAAAATGTAGAGGAGCAGGGAGCATGTGGCTTGCTGAATGTAGCACCTACGTCACTGTTACAACATTTTTTTGCTTCTAATTTACGACGATCTGAATGAAGAAATACTCAGAAATCCAATTTTAATCTTAATTTTCTTTATACATGTCTTTAGAAAAATGTCACAAGAACATGTTAAAAACACCAAAAACACTATTTTCATTGGAGTGGGTCTTTAGAATAGGAGCTCAACTCTTACTGAGATTGTATAAAGGTCAAAGTTCCTTAGCATACGTTGAGATAATGTATGTAAGTTGAAAGTATTCAAATTAGTCTTTGAGTTTGTTTGTTTAATCAATATTATCATTCCAAATCATAGTGCATAAGTAATGCTAGCTATTTCAACTGTTTGGTCTGAACGGTAAATATTGTATACTTGTATAACGCTTTACTACTTCCTTTGAAGGCTATTCACACATCCACACACTGATGGTGGCTCTGCTGTCAAATACTAGTGCTATAATCAAGAGGAAGAATGTGACGTTCGGCATCTTGCCGAAGGACACATTAAACCTGCAACTTTCTTTTTTTTTTTTTTTTTTAAACTTGTCCTGCCCAACAGCTGAGCAAACAGATATGAGTTGAGAGACTCTTGTGTTTGACAGATTTTACTCTTACAATCGGGGGTTATAAATCATAGCGAACACAAACTGTATGTTGGTATAAGCCCCTTTTGTAATCTTAACAATACTTTATTAATAGTGATTTATTTTATTTATTTATTTTTTTGTGTTCTTTTTGTTGGACCGGACGGAAAAGGAAAGGGGGAAAAGGAGAGAGTTGGGGGGGGGGGGGTGATAGATAATGGATTATAGAAGTCAGAGAAGGACTACTGGGAAGGGAAGGTAGAGTTGTTAATCTACTGTCAACAAAATGCTGGATCGTATACCCATTGCAATAATGAGTGTTGGTCTACAATGGGCAGGGCCTGTCCACACACTCAGCTGTTACATACCTGCCGGCTCCAAGAGTGTTCACAAACTTGTCCACATCCAGTTCGCACGCACTTGTGCATACCAACCAACACATGTGAAGCATTGCACACTATTTGAGGGTGCATAGGTGAGCCGACGCCTGTGCTCAGGTGAATGTTATGTTAAGATGAACTGGATGATGGAATGCACAAAAAAGGAGGGAGAACCTCCAGCCATCCCCACACCAAGACCCCCGCTGAGGTGGCAGCGCCGACCAGGGCCCACACCCGCACCCATACGGTGGGGTCAACAGAGGAGATCCACCCGCCCGGCAGCCCAGCCAAGCACCCAGACCAGGGCCCGCAGGACAGCCACATGGGCCCCCAACACCCAAGCGCAGTGAGATACGGAAGCCCCGGGTACGAGCCAGGGCCCCCAACGGGAGACCCGCTCAAAGCCCCAGGCAGCTGCGGAGATCCAGAAGAGAGCACGATGGGGGTCAGCTACCCCCATCTAGAGGAGGGATGACCAAGAGAAGTGGGGGTCCCCGAAGGTGTACATTGCCTGACCAGGCTCTCCTAATATTGTGACCCAGAAGGGGTCCCGAGGGTAAGGACCAGAATCCGCACCACAAGGACACAGACACCCTCCAGGCTCAGATGGAATATGATCCCCCGCTCATGGACTTGCCAGAGGACTAAGGGATCCCTCTCCCTGCGCGGGGAGGGTGCCACCGGGCCCAGGAGACCGACATCCAAGAGACAAGGCCGCCGCCGCTAAAAGACCCTGTTCCCTCCACCAGGGATGGGGTAGGGGACAGAAGATCAGTAGTCCCACCTTCCTTGTGTAATGTATTTGTGTGTGCGTTGAGGTGTGTTTCTTGTGGTTGAAGGGTGTGTGTAATAAAGGGTGCAGTTAAAATTGGCGAGCAGGGCACTGAGGACATCTCCTGATTGCTTACAGGGATGTCCAATCGCCCTCTCACCAAGGAGCCCTTAATGTCTACAGTGCAGTTAAAATTAGAGGGTAAAGCACTGAGAGGACATCTCCTGCTTGCTGGCAGTGATGTTCTAGCACCCCCCCACCAAGGATCCTACGTGTCTAAGGTGCGTTTAAAGCCAAGAGAAGGGGGCGAAACTGTGCGTAGACAATGGGAGGCTGGACCACTGCCAAGTGGCCCGGCCCCTCGACGTATTCCGCAGGCACGCCCCCCCCCTTCCAACCTAAAAAGTGGTCGTATGAGGAAGGAGGGAAGGTCGGGGACAGCTACCAAACTGACCCCCGATGATGAAACAACCGTCCCCCCCCGCCCCCCCCCAGCATTGGGCCCAAGTCACCCCAGGGCAGGCCCCAGCCCCCCCCAAGCACCGCCCCTGTAGCCACCTGGTCAGGTAGCAGTAGGCCCGAGGAAGCCCCTAGGGTCACATACTGGTAGTAGACCCCCCCACCCCCCCTCCTGCCCACAGATGTCCCCTCCCCTGGCCGGCTCCCCCCAGACCCCGCCATGGTAAGCTTTTCCTGGAGCAAACGCAGGCCCCAAGAGGGTTGCCCCACCCCGCCCCAGGGCCGGAGAAAGTCTACAGCCCCCGCGCTGCCCCGCCCAGGCGCCGGACCAGACCCCCCCCCGACCGACAGAGCCCCCCTCCCACCAGGCACCAGGTAGGCCCCGACCCTGGCAGACAGTCAAGGTGCGGCGACACCCGGGAATCCCGCCCCCTAAGTTATGGAGTTAGCTATGGGGGACCAGAGAGCCCGAATTCCTTTCAAGTTATTTGAGCTCTTAGTTGACATTTTTTCCAAGCTGATATGATCCAATAGCAGATTCCTGTAATGACTTACACTAATATTTTTCTTGTTTTTCCAGTTTAATAAGATTGTCTTTTTTGCTATACAAAGAGTTATGAAGATATAGATGCTAACTTCCCTCTGTGTCGATGGCACTCATGTCACCCAGCACACAAAGTGAAGGTGAGGCTGTGATGAACCTTAAGCCAGACTGATAAATCAGCACATACCTGTTGCCAGAGAGCCTGGACAGGTGTACAGAACCACAGAGCATGCATGTAATTGTCGGTAAAATTACTATCACAATGCTCACAAATGTCTGAGTTTTTGAGACCCATCTTGAACATCCTCTGTCCAGTATAGTAAATTCTGTGAAGAGTTTAAATTGTATTAGTTGTAGGTTTGGACTTTTTGTTAATTTAAAGGTATTTAGACAAATTTCTGACCAGAAGCTTGTGTCTGTACTTCTGCCTAAGTCTGCATCCCATTTAGTTGTTGGGATTGAGACTTCGTTATCTAAGTTGCATAAGAGTTTGTATATTTTGGAGAGAGTTTTATTCAATGAAAAATTAATCATAGAGGTAACTAGTTCTGGTAATTTTAAGTCATTGTCACTGGATTTAAATGTTTTAGTAATTACAGATTTAGTTGCTGATATTACAAGAATTTATTTATTCCATGTTTTTCTTGTGGTTCTTGGTGTGTTATGAATCTTCCATCTGTAATTAAGTGCTCAAGTAGTCTTATGCCCCCTGCTTGCCAAGCAGGGAAGTGCAACATTTTTCTATTTATCAGGATGTCTGGATTGTTCCAGATGGGTGTCATTTTGCATGGTAGTAGTGAAGAGTTTGACATTTTAAGAAAATCCCACCGTTAAGTTAGGCTGTTAAAGTAGTACTTATATTACTACTTTGGTAGCAGTCATGTTTTTTTTTATTGTTGGGCTTATAAAAAGTAGATCTGACAAGTTAATCTTTCCACAAAATGCCTGTTCCAGATCCATCCATGGGTTGGTTTCTGGGTTGTTTTTAATCCATCTTAAGATGTACTGCAGTCTGTTGGCAAGAAAGTAGTTATGGAAGTTAGGTAATTCTAAGCCTCCACAGCTTTTTCTAGATTTTAAAGTTTTTAGACTAATTCTTGCAGGTTTATTGTTCCATAAGAAGCTGGATATGGCTGAATCTAATGTTTTGAAACCATTTTAGTGGTGGTTGTGTGGGGATCATTGAGAACAGATAATTAACGTTGGGTAAAATGTTCATTTTTACTGTGGCTATCTTACCCATGAGTGACAGAGGCAGGTTGACCCAGCGGGTTAGATTCATCCTGTATACTTTTCAGTAATGGGGTGCAACCTGCAACTTTCTGATCAGAGGTCAGCCGCTTACCTCTGTACGTCATAGTTTATTTTTTATAGAAATTTTAAAATTTGGGTTGTCTCTTTTTTGTTTAATCTTTGGTTTCTGATAAATTGAATTGTACCCAAACTGAACAAGAACCTTTACAGAACTGATATGAACACAGCTCCACACCTGAGCAAGGAGTCAAAACTACAGAAACAATTCAAGGCCATGGATCAGACTTGGGGGGAAAGATAATGAACTTTGTGTAACCACTGTGTACATGAGCATATTTATACATGTTTGATTTCATATGTCTGTAAAACTGGGTACAAACTAACAGCCTTTCTTACAGTCTGTTTTTAGAAAATGTATCTGACAGCAAACTAGCTAAACACTGCTTGATGAGCGTGATGCTTCAGCCCAGTCCCTTTTTGGTGTTGATTATCATTGAAAAGTAGTAAAAAACATTAGGAGAACAAAATACACTTCCAAAAGCTTTTATTAAACTTTGTTTTTCTGCTTGAGTTATCTATTACCTTGTCAAATTTTAATAAATGAAAGGCGGTTTCTTCAGGTCAGAAGAATCATCAATTTGATCAGAATAGACTTCTTTGTTTTTGGGAACTTTCAGAGTCTGGACTTAAGTCTGATGACTGGCCCCATCATGTTTCCTCTAAAAATGGCGGGAGCATTGATTCGTCGGGGTATGCTCAAGAAGCCCCGTAAGCTCGAACGGCGTTTCAGTGACCAGCAGCTGTCCAGGCTGGAGAGAAGCTTCCAGAAGCAGAAGTACCTGAGTGTCCAGGACCGGATTGAGCTGGCTGCCTCTCTGCAGCTCAATGACACCCAAGTAAGACCGGTACCAAAACCGAAGGTAAGCAGGCTCTCAGGTGAGAAACACATATGAACCTGCATCCAGAGCTGCTGGTTTAAACCCAGACTGAGCTGGTTTTCCGAGTTTACAGGGAGAAACATTTCATAGATTAATAATACAAATAGATATTCAATAATTAGTAGCATGTGATGTAATCCATGTGAGTAATGTATGAGGAAGCAAATCTGAAAGCTTTCAATGCAAAGTGAAAAGGGAAAAGATCTGGATTTATATCTGATGTTCTCAGGGTTTTTTTACCTTCCATTATTTTTTTACACATTGTACTATTAAAAGTGTTCAAGTGTTTTTGGTAGCACACCATGTAGAGCTTTTCTAAAGGGAAGACGTTGGTCAATGACCTTTGGCCAACATGAGGAATGCAGCTTCTGTAGAAAAGATGTAGAGGCTTTTAAACCACATTCAAGGTGTTCCATTGGAGAACTGCATCCATGTGTACACCACAGGAACACAACGCTAGCCACTCTCTGAACACACTCCAGTAGATGCAGGTTGGGTTGTCGGGTGTATTTCCTCCTAAGACCTGACATGATGTCTTTTGGTCTTAGAGCACACCAAGCACAGCTTCTTGACCGGATCCCTGCATGCTGTCACTGACACAGAAGAGCTCCTCCACAGTATTGATGTTCAGTAAAAGTGATGATGGAAACACTTTTGGGGTGGGGATGTGTGGAGAGCTGATGTAAACCTACACAGATCCTTTATGCACAGATGGAGAGAAAGTCTCTGATGCAGCCGCAGGGTCAAGGAAAGATGTTTCAATGTCCTGAAGATTGTTTGTTGGTCTCCTGTTGTGTGTTGGTCTGCTATAGTTGGCAAAAAGTATTCAAACATCACATATTTGAGAGATAAGAGAGGGTCATGTGGTGATGGCGTCCATCCATTGATGTCTTATCAATAAGTAAAGCTGGTCCTGTGAGCAACCAAACCTCACTGCTGGTGATAAAGTTTTGGTGCTGGTGATCAGAACTAAGTGACGCTGCTTTACATAAGGAAAAAAAACACACAAAAACACAAATTTTATGCTGCTTTTACTGCTTGTGTGTAACATTTTGTTGTGTTTCTCTTCAGGACGAAGTGGAAGCGTCAGTCAGCTGCTGGTCTGGAGCTTTTGGCTTCACACAGATGTTCCTGCCCACACCCTTCCTGTGTTCCTCCTATCTCACCCATGATGGACTCTTACGTGTACAGAAAACCCCACACACCACTACTGGCGCCCCACGCACTCCCTCTGCTTCCCCATGTCTTCACCCACACAGACCCTCGCTGACAGCCGAACGATGGAGGACTTTTTCTTAGATTCTTGTCCATTTCAGATGGACCTTTAGATGTCATTTGAGTCTCATGCCCAGGTTTATAGGTGCAGGACTAAGATGAGTCAGATGAGAGTTGATTCCAATCAGACATCCTGCAAGTGGAAAGTTTAAAAAAAAGCTGCCTTCTCCAGTTCAAATCTTTTTCAAATTGAACATTTAAATGTGTCTCAATCTCTTTAAGCTCCAACATGCTCTGATCTAGATCTTTATGAGTCACGTCTTCATTCTTTTATATCTGTAGCTCTGCTGGATGTTCTTTACTACAGGTTGGTTCTGTTTTGACTTGGTGCTGGTTCCACATAAACTTGTGATGCACTTGTCCTGCGGGGGTATAGTTTATTTTCATCCTTTTTTTTTAAAGAACAGATGTTTTCTGAAGATTTTATTGAAAAACAGGAGCTCAACTAACAGGAAAAATTGAATTTTATGGTCCTTTTGGGCCAAACTTTTTCACCTCTCTGTGTAAGGGGTGAGTACGGTACAATATGCCAATATTGTCAAAAACTGTTCATTCAGCAGTCTGATAATTGAACTCAGGTATTCCAATCAGTTACATGTCCACAGATAAACAAAAGCATGCAGGTTGGCACACAGACTGCTGCTGTGTGGTTCTGTGATAGCATGCGACATTCTCACCTGTGCAGAAGTCCAGTGTGGGACTTTCCATGCTGCTTCATGCTCCT
The DNA here is from genome assembly GCA_016861445.1 of Oryzias woworae. Lineage (NCBI taxonomy): Eukaryota > Metazoa > Chordata > Actinopteri > Beloniformes > Adrianichthyidae > Oryzias > Oryzias woworae. The sequence continues at coordinate 258,583 of BOLG01000400.1, forward strand.
GTCAGCTGTCAGATGCATGATACAAAGTAGGAGTGAATGGGAACAGTTGAAAGTCTCCAAAGACTCCAAACGCCATGTAGTTTTAGATTAGCTCATTATCAGCTGTGAAGAGAGATGAGTGGAAAAAACTGATTGTGTGTGAAGCATGCGGTCATTGGACTCTAAAGCACAAGACGTGTGTGCCTGCAGTCCAATGGATGAGTCTGGGTTTGCTGGCTGACAGTGTTGTTCTAAGACTGAAGTTGGTGGAGGGGCAGGTATGATATGGGTCATTTTCAGAAATCGTGTTGGTGAAAGGATCCTGAATGCAACAGGATGCAAACACAGATTTTGCACAATTCCAAACTGCTCCAAATTCTGGGACCATATGGAGTAGGCCTTTCTGTTCCAACATGGCTGCGCACCAGAGAACAAAGAAGATAGTGGAGCTGGTCCTTAAAATAATCCTGCATTTGTGGTACTTTCAGAAAAAAAAACACAGTTTTAGTCATGAGGAAAGCCATATTTTGAAATATATATAATATTACAGTATTTCGTAGGTAACCCTCAAGTTTAAAGATGGCATTTTGTGCATTACAGCACATTTGTCGACATTGGAGCAAACAGACATCAATATTTTAGTAAAAATGAAGTGTATGAACACAAAATTTTACAAATGGATGCCTTTTTGGATTTTTCTTGTGGCCTAACGTGCTTTTCTGAAAGGGGATCCTAATACACACCAATGCTAAATTTGGAGCTTGTACACAAAATGCACGATTTGTCTGAAATTTCAAGCTAACCAGCTCACAATCCACAAAACTATTTATGAACCAGTTAACTGGTGGAAGAATGTGGAAGAAAGGCTCTGGCGTCATATTATTAAAGCCCCATAGACGAGAAGATCATTTAATTAAGCATGTACCGCTAAACTGAAAGTGAGTCAGCACTTTTAACAACATTTGGTTTATATTAAAAGCTTCATATGCCTGAAAAAATTACTGAAACTGTGAAGTCTCTGACGTAGCAAAACAAAAACCATTTTAGTAGAGCTTTAATTCTCTGAAACCTTCACCACAAGTACAGCTGGGTAGAAGCTGCTTGTCCGTTTCTGGGATGACAGAACCAATGACTGTATCTGAGAGCTGGACTGAGGAAGTGTGATGATGTCATCCATAGAAATTATTTTTTCCTGTTTCACAAAATTAAGTCAATTCAGTTGCCATTTTTTCACTGTCATGTTGGATCCAGAGCTCAGTGATTAGTCCGAATCGGTCGGAGTCAGTCAAACTCTCACCAATCAGGAGTGAGCTTGTTGGAAGTCAAAACCCCACCAGGATAATCTGTCAATTACAAGTTTTGAACATTCAACACGAGACCACACACTTTTACTGAGGCATCTGATTGGTAGTTTATAACTTGAACAACTTGCAATAAAGAAAAACTATCACAAAAAATGAAGTTTTTCAATAAGGTGTTAAAAAAAAGGTATTAGAGCAAGAATGGTTATTCTGACCAACAGAATGACTGAGTAACAGCTTTCTATTTCTCATAGAAGTCTATGATTTTGGCTTCTTTGGAATCAGAAGGTACTTTCCTTTTGGAATGCCAGGAGAGAGGAATCACTCAGTCTCATACAGTTAAAGGTGTGGAGTAGAATTTCTAATCCAGGAAAGAGCAACTCACAGATGCCACAGGCCTCAGTGACAGCGGAAAGAGAAGATGACTGAGGAAGAACGGCTTAGAAGAGAGAGCAAAGAAATGTGAAGTCCTCTGTCAGAGATGAGACCAGAGCAAAAGTCCTTCTGATCAAGCACAGCACATTGTTTGGAAGAAAATGACCTTTTAAGCACAGTGGGGAGAGCTGATGAGTGGGCTTGTCAAAGGGTGGATCCAGGAACAGCTCACAGAAGTGAGCGTTAACTCGGCATGTTTTCTGGGGAATGTTTTAGGTTTTTGGATTTCTGGCTAAATTGCACTCCATCTGGAGTGGAGGTGCTGCTGGTTTACCTGGTTCTACTGTTTGCTAATGCTGCCACTGGTTTCTCCTGAACGGACGTTGAACTGATGATGGTGGACATCTTCTCTTGGGGTTTTTTCGTGAACCGAAAACAGTTTTGACTTGTTCAGTGGCCTCCATCTCAGAGCTCTGCTGCTTCTCGCTCTTATAAAATAATGAATTGATCCAAATCTGTTTGCTGTGCTTGTAAAACTGCCAACCAGGTGAACTGGACACCAGGTCAAAGGAGCTATTATTCTTGAAATATTAACCATGGAATGAAAAATGGATGCTGGCCAGAGAGGGCTGCAGAAAGGAAAGTGCAAGCAGAAAATACAGCTTTTAAGACAATTCGTAAAACATGCGACTTTGTTTT